>BHFT01028732.1:0-46575 GCA_004320025.1 Laticauda laticaudata
TTTTACATCCTCTTTGCATCCGTTGGTGCAGTGGGACATGGGCTTTAGAAACAGAACATAAGGAATGCAACTGAGTAGAATGAAGCTGCATATGGAAATATTTGCTTATAACAATAAACCAATTTATTTTCAGAAAACCAGCAATTTCTAGCATATTCATTTGTTTCATCTTGCTTTCTTCTTCCCTTCGCACAAGAAAAAAGCAGAATTTTGTATGAAACTGAAGCCAAGAATGTTCGATAGTTACTCACAAATTAACTAGGATTGTAAACCAACAAACAATGTAGATTTATTCCTGAAAGAGAAACCTGACTTATTTTCACAATTATTTCTGTCTGTTTCATTTGTTCACATAATAGTGGAGTTAATGAGCTATATGTACTGGCACACTGTTTACAGAAAATAAAAATAACTGAAAAATTTGGCCTATCATTAAATGTAAGCAGAGCATTAAAATTAGTTTCCCAACTCAAGTAATAATTCTCTCCTGGAATATAACATAGATCAGACATAAAACTTCCTTCTTTTAGAAGACAAATATCTGACAGGAATACTTTTAAGTTTAGAACAGTGCTTCCCAGATTGAATGTCCTTGTTCAATTTACACATTATCAGAAAAAATATTTTAACACCAAAGAATAAGTGATAGAGATGGCCAAAGCAATTTTTTCTATTTTTTTCTCTTTTTTCAAAGCTAATTCCCATGTATATTTTAGTAACAGTAGATACTACATATGGAGGGAATGTGATGGATCACATATCATATTGCTGCTGAGATGCCACATTAAAAGAAAGTTTCCCTACAGCACTACAAGCAAGCAATAGTTCACCCACCTACCCCCAAATAAATGAAAATAGTTAATTAATTCAGCAAAAAGTAATCAGCAATGGAATGGGAAAAAGATTCTGCTTCACTGAACTATAAAATGTAATTTAATTGTCTTTCATCCTTAATAAAAACCTGGATTTCATATTTTGTTGCTTAACAGGTAGCAAATTACAAATTCATTGACATATCTTTTCAGAGTGCCAATTTTAGGGAGTATCTATTAATTACATAACGGTTATTATGCTTTATTTCTCTTCTCTCACACATTTACAAAATTGCCATTTTTATACTGGATTTTAAATCTAAATTTTCTCTTGAAGTTTAACATCCTAGAGTTAAATAATGGTGACAAATACTTCTTAAAGTAGCACAAGCAATTTCTGTTTCAAACTCTTTGAGACTATAAATTGTTTGAAAGTTAAATTTGCATTACTACCTACAATAGTTAACCCTATAGATGCTACTTTTAGGTATCATTGCAGAATCACATACTCTTTAAATTTTCACTATACAAAAATCGTACTTCTAGATGATTTTTGTAAAGCATTACAAGAAAGTCATATAACATTTTTTTTGTTCTTACACACATTGTAGTAAAAACAGATGTATGCAAATGGTAAAAGAATTTGTGCAAAATAACACAGAGGTTTCATCCATCCCAAATTTTTACAGATGATTTTATTTTAGGTCTCAATCCCACAATGGTAATCTAATAAAAACAGCATCTCCTGCAGGGAAAATCACTACAAACATATCAATCAATAATTGCTTTTTCCACTCAATTCCCCTTTCTTCATGCTGTAAAATTAAAGAAGAAGTCAAACCTGTTTTCATTAAAACAAAGGAGAAACATACCTCAAGTATGCTCCAAATCAGACCCCCCTCCAAAAAACTCCTTACCCTAAATTAATTGATTAAAATTGATTGCATAGAAAATAACATCTCCATTTCTAAAACTGATTCTTGGACTACATATTTTAACTACTCTTTCTCTTCCATACAAAATTTTATTCCAGAGGCTGAAACCAAAATTTTAACCAAATGTCAACATTGGCTACTAGTACTTTCCAAGCGCAATCAAAACAATGACTATTACTTTTAAATTCTGAAACAGTTTGGAGTTAATTAGTTAGGAATGTACTTTTTATCAGTTTACTCAGCTTGACTTTGATCGGTTTATTCAGCATGAACTGAAACAGCTCTCTTATCAAAGGCTTCTGAGTTACAATGAGAAGTAATACCTGAGATAGGCATCCCATAAGCCATGGCCCCTAACCTTTTGGGCACCAAGGACCAGTTTGGTGTTTTTCCTTGGACCAGAGTGGGTGTGGTTTCGAGTGCTGCCTGCATCCTGTAGATGGGGTTTTGATTGTTTGCGCAGGTTGTTTCTGGCATGCCACAACCCAGTACCAGTTCATGGATTGGGGGTGGGGACACATGCTATAAGTAGTAGTAATTTACCTAAATTAGAATTCTGCTGGTACTGAAACACTTTGCTGCCCAACAAACTTTTAACTTGCTGAAAGTTAAATGTTAGACTACTTCTAATTTTGTTATTGTAGTTTTAGTTTATTATTTTAATAATGACAACTGTTTTTTTAAATTCTCATCATTAAGAAAATGCAAAGACATGACAGAATAAATCAAAGGAAAGAGCTAAATAGCTCCCAAATTCTATTCCCATAGTGGCCAATCATCCTATGAGAAATTCACAATCAGAACAAAAAATGTCCTGCAACAATTAACATAAAGAGGCATAGAGTCTCCTGTAGTGGAGATAAAATATAATAATTCAGACTACAAGTCACTGATAGCCCTATCCTCCATAAGGTTTTTGAATTAATATAGGTAGTCCTTAACTTACAACCACAATTGGGCCCAAAATTTCTGTGAGACAGTTAAGGGAGTTTTGCCCTGGTTTACATTTCTTGCCATAATTATTAAGTCAATCATTGCAGTTAAATTAGTAACACAGCTGTGAAGTGAATCTAGCTTCCCCACTGACTTTGCTTAGTCACAAAAGGTGACTGCAACTATCATAAATATGAACCAGTTGCCAAGCATCCAAATTTTGATTGTGTGTCCATGGGGATGCTGCAACAGTTGTAAATGTGAAAAATGATCATAAGGCACTTTTTTCAACTGAATATCTGTACTGGATTTTCTTAACAATTTTCAACTTCCCCAAAACAAGGGAAGAGTGTGATCCTACATTTTAAATATATTTAATAAGCACAAGGGTATTACCATGCTGCTATACGGTTGAGAGTAAAATTGTATCAGACTTGTACCACATAAATTTTTGAGTCATTTCTTGCAACTGCTATTTTAAAGTCAAAATTTCCCAATAGCTTTAGAATACAAAGAATTGCTGTCATTTAAATGCTTTCCATCTACCAATGAAGCCAATTTCCGTAACTAGTTTCTCTGTTTCCTCTTTGCAGATCACCTGATTTCCAATATAATCACTTACCCTTTATGAAGCCAAAATAAACAGTCATCTAAATGGCACGCAGATGAGTTGATAGCTAGGTTGGTATAACAGAACTGCAAATACTTAAATCCTTTATAACAATATAATATACAAGGACAATGAAGACATAATAGAAACATTGAAGAATACAGTTGATTCATATAAACCAACTTTTGAGTAAAATTGTGTGTATAACCCTTATTTTTTTAAAGTTACGACCTTATTGTGACAAATAGCATTGTTTTTCTTACAGAGTTCTTGAAAATATTATATTAATTAACCTAGTCTTAGTGAATTCATGTTTGTTTTAAAACTATTACAGAAGAAAAAGACCTTTAATTAATCTCATCACTAATGCAATTTTAATAACATTCTGAATAATCAGGTGTTTTTTCAGATAAATAAAACTAATTACCAATTTTAACCATGTTGTGGTTAAAATACTGTGCACCTCATTTTATGAAACCCTGATTTTTGGCCTTCTTTTTACACAATGATTAATAATAAACAAGATTCCTGGTTCCCCTGGGAATCAGCAACATGCTAGTGCATACAATTCAATCAATTTCACTTGGTTTCTTCTACTAATGCCACAGTTAACAAACTCCAGACAACCCCACTGATTTTTTTTGAATCATGACATGCATATTAGGAAGTCTGGTTTGTTTTTCTGTTAAGAAGTCACAACTCTAGCATGTTTCTCTTCCCTGCTCTTTCAGTGGAACACTGGATCCTCAATTATTCAGATTAATATGTGTGCAATGCTAAAACACAAAAGAAAACCATAGAGAAATGGGGAAATATTCAATATTAAATCATGTATAATTGTATACTTTGGTCCACAGTACCAAATGCAAAGTTACTCATTTCCTAACAATGCAGTACAGAAGCCTACTTGGATATAATCTAGACACCTTAAGATACTTCATAACACAGTAGTCCTCAACTTACAAAAGTTCATTTAGTGACCGTTCAAAGTTACAACTGAAAATAGTACCTTATGACCATTTTTCACACTTACGACCTTTGTAGCATCCCCATGGGTCATGTAATCAAAATCCAACTGCTTGACAACTACTCCATACTTATGACCATTGCTGCATCTCAAGGTCATGTGATCACCTTTTGCGAACTTCTGACAAGTAAAGTCAGTGGGGAAGCCAGATTCACTTAACAACCAGATTACTAATTTATCAACTAGCGGTAAAGTGATTCACTTAACAACTGTGGCAAGAAAGGTCATAAAATGGGGCAAAATATACTTTAAAAATGTCTCACTTAACAGTAGAAATTTTGGGCTCAATTGTTGTCCTAAGTTGACGACTACCTGTCGAAATTCCAAATATTTAATACTATTGTGGACACTTTAGAATATCATAAGCAAATATAAATTATTCTACAAAGGTACACAATTATTTACCATAAGTGTTTGCTGAGGCTTAAATTTTGGAGGGTTAAGAAATTTGTTTTAATTGTACTATGCCTATTTTACACCAAATCATAGTTTTCATTTATTCCTAAACTCCATTATTTATGGCTTCTTTATTGTTCCATTTTGATAATTCATGTCATGATCATATCATCAGTTCAATTCAAGGACAACAAATCTGTTAAGGTCCCATATTCATTGCACAAAAGGCAGAAAAAAATCTGGAGAAATAATACAAATTCCCCCCCACAAAATCACATTGTGAAAGCCCATTCCTTTTGGAGTAGGGGTTGGGGAAGAGGGAGCTGAATCCTAAGGAAGTATTGGAATGAATATTTCAGCGCTTGGATGGGTAATGGAAAGTTCTAGCATGTTTACTGTTTTCTTCCCAGTAACTTTCACATTNTGAATATTTCAGCGCTTGGATGGGTAATGGAAAGTTCTAGCATGTTTACTGTTTTCTTCCCAGTAACTTTCACACTGTAAGTCAGCCTACAACATTTATTTTCACAAAAGCTTAGTGACAACATATAATTGGCAAATCAGCATAGAAGAAATGAATATATTACCATTATAAAGCAGTATTCCAGATTGTGGTAAATAAAAGCTCACAAATTCAGGATCTAAAGATAGATCTTCAAGCTCATTCCCTGTCATTGTTACTGTGGGGATGTTTACATGGGTATATACAGTTTGTTTACTGCAAAAAGCCTGTAGAGGCAATAGTTACTTTGCATTTCCGAAGATTACCTCTACTGGAAGCTGCACCACCCCACTAAGAATAGAGGTCTGAATTATTCTGAAGTGCAGCATTTCCATTTCTTTCTCTAGAAATTAACACTGATCATTCAGAGACTAACATGTGAGAAAATAAATGGGGACACTATGGAACAAAACTGAGCTGGAAATCTACAAAACCGGTTATTTTTGATCAGAGTATGATGTATGTTCACTAATTGCTTCATTCAGCCATTATGTAAATGTTTTGTAGAAAAGAAAATGTTCATTTTTATGTGCTGTCCCAACCTACCGATTTTTATCCATAATTTTTGAGCTGGTAAATATTGAGACATGAATAGACTGTGAATTATGTGGTCTTTTCTGCCATGTCACTGTAGGAAAAAAATCTGTAACATATTTTGACAGTCCTACTAAAAACTAAATCTGTTTCCTGACTTTGCTGACATAACTGAGAATAAATGAAAATGAATCACCTTCCTTGGCATAGTCTCAATATAAGAGTCTAATGGATCTATTCCATTAGGCCGCAGAATTGTTGGGAATTTGTGTACTGGGCCTTGCACTTGATCTTGTTTTTCATGACAATGGGGACTAAACCATTTTGACTGTTAAACGGGCCTTGTACAAAACCACCCATTTCTATACACAATTGTTTAGAATCTTTCCAACAAGCATACTTGCAATTGTTGGGTCAGTGAAAGGAAAAGAGAAGGTAGGAGGCTTCCATATTTCACAGCAGTCCAGGGCAATTCACTTTGAAGGAAGGTGAGTTTAATTCCCCTTCCATTCACTTATTCTGAGCAAAACTGCTGATCCCGGCAATTTAGAAATTTTTGCAAGGAATTTTGAAGTTAGAAAACCTGATCTACTTCACTCCCTCTACTCCACTCCTAAAAATTATGCGATTCCTACTATGGCAATTGTTAGCAGCTGGAAATATATACTTCATTTCCTATTATTCATCTAGTAAGCTTATCCATCTGGCTGGGGAAAAGAGGAACTACTAGAACAAGGTAGGTCTAATTTCTTTGGAGACAGCCTGCAGGCAGTCTATCCATAGTCCAAAGTATGAAACTAATTTGTTCCATTTTGAAAAATTATTTAAATAGTTCTCCCTTTCATTAGATTCTACTAACTTCTGTAACTATGTGAATAATTAATAATATTTACATCAGAACTGTCTTTGTAGTCTTGTATTTTTTTCATTGTGAAATAGGTCACTTGTCAACAGATAAATCAATTCAAAAGTCAGCTAAAAACAAAACTATAGATATTGGGGATAGATCAATGCATTATATATTTCCTCCAATCTCATATAAACATGGTTAAATAAAACCTCTCACCTCATTCCATTAAATTATCTAAATTATTAATTGAGATGATCTTCTTTCCAATGAAGATTGGTGTCAAAAGAGTGTGTCACTTGGACAAAGTGACTGAGTAGATAAAGTAATAAATGAAACAATGCTGCAATCATCAAATGGTTCTTTATCATTATAACGTTCTATTTCTCTCTCAGTGGCTAACCTTTTGTCCTTATATTCCGGAATGCTTTCTTCAATAGAAAACCAATTATGTAAAACATCCCATCATTCAGAAATGAATAACCTGAAACAATATTTACCTGTCGACTGACCTACCTATCCCCTCCTAATATCAGAGAGTAAATTTAGCAAAAGATATGACAAATTATCTGCCGAGCATGATTTCACATGGATAAGTTATCAAGTGCAAAGCTACATCACAATTGACTATTTTTTTGCAATTTAGTACCACAAACCAAAGCCCTCAAGAGACTATAAATTCATGCTGTTCCTGTGCAACATTTTTGGCTTACTTTCCAACCAACCAGCAGTTTATTCCCTTTGATGAAAAGCAATAGATATGCTGAAATAAAACACTAAAAATCTGTTTTTAATATACTATCCTTGCTTTAATGCTGATGGCAATTGTTCAAGAACGCAACCTGGCTTGGTCTGGTAGTGTAATTTTTTGTTACACAAGAATAAACATATTTGATAGCTAAGAATATTTTATATTATGATAAGAGTTTTATGTTTTTATCTGCTCTAGGTTTTTCAGATTTTCAGTTTTATATATCACTTTTAGTTTTAACTAAAACTAAAAATTAACAATGTATTTTAGATTTTTTTAGTTTTTAAAATTATTTGTTCTATTTCAGCCTTGTTATGCTGGTCTATGACCATCATAAAGATTTGATTTAGAGCATTTTATTATGTTCATTATTGCTTCAAATAAAATTGCTCAGCAATAAAAATAATTCCCAGAAATAAAATACAGTATATAGCCTTTTGCCTCATTACAGTTTTTTTTGTCTTGATTGGCTGGCAACATTGTAAAAAAAGACCTGAAAGCATGAATAGAAGAGATGATTCCAGCAGACTGTCAATCATTTGGAAGCCTGCACTCTCAAATAGAAAAGATCTCCACACCCACAAGCCAGGCCAACACCTGGGCACTAAACAGACCCACCTGAATACCTCCAGCTCAAACACTACCCCCCAAACCAGGCACCCAGGATGAACCTGGACTTCCTAATAGATAATAGCCCGTTCCGTTTACCCGAAGCCAACTACCTCATAAAAATCACCAATACAGGAAACACAAGAACTCAATGAAAAAAAGAAGAACGCGACCTTTTCCCTGGTCCAACACCGTCAAAGCCAGAGGACCATGGCGTTGACTTTAAAAAAAACAAGAACTACGCCCAAAACCGAACATTTCAACAAGCAGAATAATCAGAGAAAGCATAGAGAAGAAAAACGCCCACACAGCATATATAACGAGATGATGCCTCCGCCTACCAACCATTTGGAAACCTTTGCCCTCATTAATAAACGTAGTCTTACTATGACAGAATGACGACCTAGACCCCAGCACCCGACGAGGGCCACACAGATGGCCACACCCACACACTTCCAGCCAGAAAGCAGGAACTCACAACCCACACAGGAAGATGAGGACACATACCACGGACCAGAAGCCTTACCGGCAGCTGCAATATTACCGCACTTCAAACCCCTCCGACCCAATACATGAAGCGAACTGAACACCACCATGAAGATGTGGCACGGCCATGAACCGAAGCCAACAAGCAGGATCACAGCTTCACAGCTCAAATCCCCAGCAAAGCTAAGACTAACTTGAGCACAGAACCAAGCCCCCACCTAAACAGAAACAAACCCGCCCAAGTTTCCCAAATCAGAACACAGCCAACGCCCCACCCACATCCAAGTACAACGCCCCACTAGCACGCTTAAGAAGGAAGAAGCAGCTGCAAGCCTGCACATTACTTCGAGAAGCAGCAGAGCCGAAGACACGCAAGCCTGAAGATGGATGAATGGAACTTCATCGAAACGTCACACCTAGATATTTCCAATTTTACATGGGAGAAAACCCGAATAACCAAAGATCCATATATATATGATACATTTTGGATAAATTTTTTTTTTTTTTTTTTTTTTGTCTAGCGATTTGCAGGGATGAGATGATCTCAAAATAATATATGTTTTAAAATATACAGTTGATTTATTTAAGTGAATATGTATAAAGCTGGGGAATGAAATTATTAATTAGATAGATTTGAAGGGATATACCATGTGGAATCGCTAAATACACTGCTCGAAAAAAATAAAGGGAACACTTAACAACACAATTGTAGACCCAAAGTCAATCACACTTCTGTGAAATCAAAAACTGTCACTTAAGTAGCGACACTGATTGACAGAATCAATTTCACATGCTGTTGGCGAAATGGATAGACACACAGGTGGAAAAGCATAGGCAGTTAGACAAGACATCCCCAATAAAGGAGGGGGTTCTGCAGGTGGTGACGACAGACCACTTTCTCAGGTTCTACTATGCTTTCTGTCTGATCGTTTGGTCACTTTTGAATGCTGGTGGTGCTGTCATTTCTAGTGGTAACATGAGATGTGAGTCTACAACCCACACATGGCTCAGGTCGTGCAGCTCCATCCAGGATGGCACATCAATGTGAGCTGTGCAAGAAGGATTTGGCTATTTGTCTGTCAGTGTAGTGTCCAAGAGCATGGGAGGCGCCAACCAGGGACAGGCCCAGTACAGTGGAGGCGCAACCAGGAGACGTGGGAGGAGGAGTAGGAGGGCAACAAACCAGCGATCAGGACGCTACCTCTGCTGTGTGTGCAAGGGGCTAGGGACAGAGGAGAGTACTGCCAGAGCCCCTTGGCATAAATTGACTTCCAGGCGGGCAATCAAATTGTGCCGTGAGTGGCTGGCTCAAAACGAACATATCAGAAACGGACGTCCATGATGGGTAGTATGTTGAGGGCCGCAGATGTCCAATGTGAGGGTTGCTGGCTTGCAGCCCAACACCAGGTGCAGGATGTGTTTGAGCAATTTTGCGCCAGAGATTACACTCAAGATTGGCAAAATTCGCCCACTGCGCCTCTGTGCTCTTCACGAGATTGAAACAGGTTGCACACTGAGCACATGTGACAGGTACCATGACAGGGGTCTGTGAGGACACCCGATGAGAGACGTTCTGGCTGCGTCAAAGGCACTGCATAGACCGGTTTGGCGTGGTCGTAAATGGTGTTGGGATGCGCACTTCTCTTAGGGGGCCGCACAGCCCTTCCATGGTGCTTCGCGCAGCAGGTAGCCTGACTGCCATTAGTTGTACCGACGGATGAAATCGTTGGCAGACCTCTTGGTGTAGACTCATATGCTGGTGTGGTTGGCCCTGGGTTCCTCCTTATGCAAGACAATGCTAGACCTTCATGTGGGCAGGAGTGCTGCCTAGCAGTGTCCTGCAAGGATGAAGGCATTTGATGCCTATGTCCTGGCCTGCCGCCGTTCCTCCAGACCGCTGAACTCCAATTGAGTCACATTGGCACCGGGACATCATGTCTCGCTCATCCACCAACGCCACATTGCACCGACAGACTGTCCAAGGGAGTTGGGGGATGCTTTAGGTCCCAGGTGTGGCGAGAAGAAGTGCCCTCAGGAGAACATTGGCCACCTCATCAGGAGGCTGTCCCCAGCCATTGTATGTCGGAGATTCATACAGGCACGTTTGGAGGCCACACACACTACTGGAGCCTTCATTTTTACTTGGTTTTAAGGACATTATAAGTGCAAGTTGGATCAGCCGGCGTAGAGTTGGTTTTTTTTTGCACTTTAATTTTGAGATGTAACACCACATCCAGACCTCCATGGGTTGCAGATTTGGATTCTTCCATTGATAATTCTTTGTGGTGATTTTGTTGTGCAGCACATTGCAAGCCGAATGGTAGATGAACAAAAGTGATTTAAAAGGAATAAGTTTCATGTCATTCATTCAGATCTAGGATGTCTTATTTTTGTGTTCTCTTTATTTTTTTGAGCAGTGTATATTGGTTTTTATTTTTATTTTTTTAGATTGTTTATTACATAATTGGCTTAGGGAAAATTAAGGATTATAATGATGTGTAATGTTAAATAAAATAGGTGGTAAGCTGAAAATGGAAATAATAGGGGATAAAGATCTGGGAATCTATATATGGATGAAATGATATTGATACTGAATTAATGAATTGAAATATGAAATGGAAATTTAATTAAAGATGAGCGAAGTGGATAATGATATGAGATGACAATATATAAGATTGGTGGAAATGAAAGTATGATTATGTACAAGTGTTATAATCTGGAACCACATTGCCCACGGAAAGAGATGTGTAAAAATTAAAAAATTAAAAAGTTTTTTGAAAAAAAAAAGAATTAGTTTACAGTTTAGAGATGAGATATGAGAAGAGATTTTTTTTGTGGTAGTACCAGAGAAGATAATAAATTACTGAAATTGTTTCTACTTGTTCTGATGAAGGAGCATGTTATTTCCTTGTACATTTTTTCCTTATTATATTGTTTTCTTTCTTTAACCTTTTTCTCTGCACTTTTTTTTACTCATTTTTTTAGTTCATATTAATATTTTGTTTTGTATCTCTAAACTTTAAGAACATTTTTTTAAAAATTAAGTTATTATTACATATAATGTAATATATATGGTGAGATAAATTAAAAATGTATGGTATATATATTTAAATTTATTTGTATTGCTTTTTAATCAATAGTAACAATTATACATTGTGAAAGAAAATGGTAAAAAATTAAAAGTGCTTTTATAAAAAAGTGGAAAAAACTGACAAGAAACAATATGTGATTATACCAATAAATGCAAATAAATCTTTGTATGTTTGGCTAATGCAAATATTATTCAAGTGCATAAATATTTTAAATATCTACCTGAATATCTTTTGTAGTATGTTCTGTACAGAGTCCCATATTTCATTGTACTAGTTATACAAAATCTAGAACTGTAGGCAATCAGCTCATATGGCAAATGCAATCAGATCTTCAATCCATTGACTAAATTGAGTCATATGTTTATCTTTCTAATGCTGTAATATCAGTCCTTTAGCCACAGTAAGGTAGAAACTTATCTTTTAAAGAAGCATTATCCTTATTATATCTACAATAAAATGTTATTTTTGACAGTCCTTTTCTGAACAAACATAATGAAATCCAATAATTCTAAATGTGTTCTTTGTCAGGGTGCCCATAACATTCCAAATGTGCCTCCCAGCTCCAAAAGATTGAAAATCCTATATCACAACTATGAAATAGTTAAAAACACACAGACAAAAATACACCTGGCATACTCACCTAAAATCAGTTTAATTTCTTCCTGGGGGCTTACTTCTAAAAAAAGTCTTTTTAGTAACTCAATAACTAAAATTCTAACCCAAAGTCATATATAAGATCCTTCAAATAAACAGTCTTGCTAAATAGCTTCTTTAACATCTAACGATGTTAAACAATGTTTAACATCTAACGATACTGATTATGGTGTTCAATCAATGAGCACTGTAACTGATAATATGGCAAGAGTATAAGTATGAGCATTGTAAGTGATGAAGCAGCATAATATAAGCTCTGATGTTTAGAAACATTGCATGGAAAATTCTGACAAGGTTAGGCTGAATTAGCTGTGGAAGAAATTAAACCAATTATAAAGCATACGGTAGTTACTCTACCACCCACTGAAAGGTATGTAGGGAAAAACAAGTACATACTGTTTTATTTTTAATCACAGCTGCTCAAGTCAATTTTCTGTGACAAAAACAAAAACAGAAATAAAGCACAAGCAATGAGATAGCTTATTTAAATGATCCATTACCTCCCTCCCAAAAAAATCTATATTTTCTGTTTATTATACTGAAGTAGCATAGCAATAGCATTAGAACTTATATACCGCTTCACAGTGCTTTTACAGCCTTCTCTAAGCGGTTTACAGAGTTGTTTCTCAAGGCTAACTCTTAATAGGAATAGTAGGCAATACACCAAGATTGTCTACTCTAAAAAGGAGAATGAAATTTAAATTTAATCATCAATTTAATTAGTATTGCAAAACAATAGAAATAATAAAAAATATAAATTAAAAAGTAATAGTTGCTTTGGAGAAAAGTCAAAAATCTTATTGTTTATAAGATCATAAGAATCACACTGCATTAATTTTCAATAATGGTGGTCTTCCCAATGCACTGTGATTACCTCTATCAACATATTGCCAGGAAAAGGGCTTTGGTACATACCTGATATGCCCGTTCTCTGTGAGCTGTGAAGAGCATCCAGAAATGGGAGGTGCTTCAGTCTCTTCTGGAAAGGCTGGGCTTAAGACTCCGGGACACTCCTCCTCCTCCACGGAATACCTCCCCAGTGTCCCCCAGTTTTGCAAAGACTGAGTGCCAAAGTCCAGGACTCATCACCTAATGTAGATCCCTGACTGGAACGGAACCCCACCAGACGGAAAGAAATGGGTGGGGCTGGATGCTTCTTCAACAGCTCACGAGGAATGGGCGTATCATGTAAGTACCAACGCCTTTTCCCAGAGCTTGTTTCAGAGCATCAACAAAGTGGGACACTATCAAAGCTGGCTTGTCTTAGAACAGGGAACTCCATCTGTATCGAAAATCCACTCCTAAAACTCTGTGACCCTCGCAGGATTCGTGCCAAAATGAAAGTGTCTGCGGATGAGGCATAGACCAAACATTTTATAATTCTGACACAAGGAAAGAGTGGTTGAGCCCAAGGTTGCCGAGGTGTAGCAAATTTCATCTATGGAAGCCCGGTGTGAGCCCAGTGCTCGCTGATGTGCCCTGGCACTTCCTTGCTTGAGTTGGGCTGTGAAGCTCTCATTGGAACTGAGATGGGACTGAGCATTCATACATTGTTAGCTATGGTGGCTCTCACCATATTCTGATGGCAGGACGGAGCAGACCTTTTCCAAGGGGGATGGGTTGAAGGATACGGAATACTGAGCCCAACGAGTATTTCGAGAAATGCTGCCCGAGCGGATCTGGATAGATCTTTAAGGCCCTTTGAATATCAAGTCAATGCCATTGATGCTCCAGTCTATGAGCATGGTTTCAGACAAACAATTTGGAAATGGACCAAGCTACGAGCGCTTGCACTATCTGTGGAAGGCTGAATTTACTTTAGGATGACACGATGGATCCAATCGGGCAAAATCACTCTGTCTCGATGAAAATACGCATAGGTCTTCTCATTAACAATGCTGCAAAGAAAATAAAAATGAAATATCCTACTGAATGTGATTGGCATTTAGAACTGAGCCACCTTATATGCGCGTCAGGAATGTTAAGAATTAGTGGCTTCTAAAGAGGCCGAACGGGCCAGAGTACATAGGCAGTTAATACCTTGTTGAAAGTCCCAGAATGGCGATCACCTGCTTCGGAAGTAGCTCCGACAATCTCACACTCGTCATCTTTCCATGAGTGCAGATTACGATATGCCAGCAACCCTTAAGAAAATCACGAGGAATGTGGGAACAGTGTCCGCGAATGGTGAATGGATGATCACACGCACCCCAGTCGATGCCTATGCTCGCACGGACCATGTACTCGAGGCTAAAGCCACCACCTGATCGCTATAAAAGTATTCTGGATTAGGATACTGTGGACACCTGATCGTGCTGCTTCAACTCGCGAAGTCACTGAATCAATGACTATTACCTATTGATGGCGGGCAGTTTGGGTCGAATCGTATCAGACCCCTGGCACCTCAGCGATCGAGGGCGGATGACAATGGTCCTCCATATATATGATTATTGAGACGGTTCTGGGAGTCTGAATTGCGTTGCAAAGCACCTCTTGAAATCTGTTGGGAGATCCCTGTAAACGCTTCCCGATGCAGACTCCCAACAGCTAGACTGAAAATCTTGTGGCTCGGCTGAAGTGATTGGCCCTTGGCGAGAGGAAACCTTCACTGTGTTGGACAATATTTTCCACAAGTTGTTCTCTCGTACAGTCCTGTAAATCTTGTGAACCACTTCGCCTGGGCCAGTAACGGGTGGATCACGCATCATCAACTTTCCATTCGTGGTCTCACTATCCAAGTAACTTGATTCTGGATCAACGCTGCGGTATTACCGGGTAGATGGAGGAATTGGGGTGTGAGAGGAGAGGCAAATAGATCGAATTCACAAGTTCCCAAACCTCCGCACTGGCTTCCTGGAAGTCAGGTACGGGTGTATGCCTGATCTATCGTGGCCTGATGGAGCCAGTCTGCTTCGTGTGTTAGGTCCCTGCTAGTCTTTCTGCCTCTGAAGCCGAAAACAAATGTGGTCATCGGGATGTATCTGTTAGCCATAAGTTGGGTCTGGGTGGGTGGCATATTAGCGGGCTCTGGATTATGAATTCTTCCGAATGAACAGGTTATGCCAATGACGGGCTGACCAGTGGTAAATCCCATTTAGGGGCCCTCCTTCAATGTTGCTTGGTGATCTTATGTCCTTTGTATATTGAAATACCATATGTGTTGGTTGAGGCAGTGGTTCTGTTATTGCTCATAGGCTTAGCTGGGTTGGTATAGTGTAGTTGTTTTTGATGATTTCAAACGTTCTGGTTTATCTCGGGGACTTGAGTGAATAGTGAAACCGACGTCGAACTTAACAAGGCCGAGATCTTCTTTGTTTCTACGTGTAGATCTAATTGATCATATTCTAAGGAAGTGGTAGTAGTTTTGTTACCATATGAAGCTGCGCGTTTCAAGCATGGGGCTGTAGTGGTTTTGCCTAAGTATTGGTTTTAAGGCTCAATGAGTTTTGTAATGTGCTCGCCTATGGAGCTGAACTATGGTCCTGACACGGCATGATGCCCTTCTTTGTAGTGTATCGTGTTGAGTGGAGAGGGCTCAGTATAATTGGAGGGCATCTAGAAGATTTTACTCTTGGGATGCATCGTCTGTTGGGATTCTTGCGATTTATGCTAGTCTGGCTCATACTTTATATTTTCTTGGTTAATTTTTTAGATATGCGGTGGGTGGCTGTGCTTTGATGAGGTTTTATGTGGAGTCTTGATACCAAGGTGGTCTTCAATTTGTGATCTATAGTCCTTTTCTGCTTGTCCATTACTACTGTGAGCATGTTCTTTGTCCTGCTGGCGAAAGTTATTATTATGCTGTTCATTGTTTCAGGGTTTGGTAAGTGCTCTGAATTCATGCTTTTTGCAAAATTACTTTTTTGGTGGTTTCATTGTGCATCAGATGTGAGTTAACCCTGGCGTGTCTTATTCTGTCAGTTCACTCTGTATTTAATCTGGTTAGGCTGGATTCCTACTCGCACATCATGATGGAATTCTCGTTGGTGATTTTTTTCTGGGTCTATTGCATAATTGAATCTTTGGCTAGGACATCTGTTATCTGTTTTGCTTAGTTCTCTGTTGGGAAACGTTAATATACTAATTGTTTTTAGGTGGTTGTGGTGAGTGTGTTGGGGGTTTTCTCTATACATTTCTAATTTTTTAGTTTTCTTTGGAGAAACTAAAACATATATATATATATCATAATATACTTAATACTATAGTATATATATTATATATATATATATTACTATATTATATATATGATTTATACCTAATATATAATAGTATATAATATACAGTTTACACACACACACACACCACAACCACACCTACCGGCTGTTCAGCATTCCTTTGTGGTATCTATCCCACGTCATTTGTAGTGCTTTAAATGTTGTAGCAACGTTTCAGCAGAAATCTGCATTGACTCATCATCAAGGCTTCTGTATAAGAGTTTGTATGTGGTCAAGGGTCTATATATAATATATGATAGATATTAGGATATGGATATATTCGGTATTTCTCGTCGTTGTATATTCGAGGTTATACTAGTGAAGTTATCTTAGGCATACGTTTCGGATGAAGTCTCATTTCATCATCTTCAGGGCTTGTTTTCTCTTCAGCTCTGTTGCTTCTCAGAGTAATGTGAGCTTGCAGCTGGCTTCTTCCTTTACTGCTAGTGGGTGTGACTTAGATTGGGTGGGGTTTTGGCTGTGTTCTTGATGGCTAGGGGGGTTGGCTGTTGTTCTGAGTTGGCTGGGGGTGTTGTTCTCTAGGTGGGGCCTGCTGTGCTCAGGTTAGTCTTAGTTGCTGGGGGATTTGAGCTGAGTGAGCCATGTGATCTTGTTGTTTGCTTCGATGTTTGTCGGTTGGTCCGTGCCACACTTCATGGGTGAGGTGTTCAGTATTGCTTCTTGTCACTCGCGGTCAGAAGGGAGTGTATGAAATGGTAAGGCTGGCGCAGCTGCAGTATGTTCTGGTTCGTGGTCGTGTCTCAATCTTCGTGTGGCGGTGAGTTCTTTTTTCTGCGTGAAGTGTGTAGGGTAGCATTCTTGTGGCGCACTTGTGCGTGTGTGGTGTTCCTGGTGTTCATTCTTTCATAGTTATACTTGTTATTTAATGAGGCAGGTTTCCAAATGGTTGGTAGGCGGGAGGTATCATCTCGTGTTATTTCAACTGCGCAACGCGATGTGGGGCGTCTTTTCTATCTCTATGGCTGTCTCATGATATTCTGTTGTTTGAAGTGTTGGTTTGCCATAATTATGGGATTGTACTTGGTATTGTTGAAAGTGACTTCAAAACAGAAAGAAGAATAGCATCATCACTGAGGAGAACGCCCAAAGACAAAATTGACGTGAGGAAACCAATAGGCATGATATCGATAATTCCCTGTACATCGATGCCACGGCCCACATACATAGGAACCAGACCAAGTAATGAAGATAAGTACCCGCCTAGATGAAACACAAAAAATGCGAGTAAAAAGCTGGAAACCACTCCTCACTAGGTGCCAACACGGAAAACCACAGGTCGAACAACATCAACTTCAATGGCACCAAAACCCTAGCACTACATAGAAAAACCCAGCCACAGGAATCATCAGAGAAGCCATGAGAGGATGAAAAAGACCATGACAGAGCATGAATAGGAAGAGAGACAAGCAACTGTCAAATCTTTGTGAATGCCTGCCACTCACTCAAATGAGGAAAAATCTCCACACCACAAACAGACAAACACACTGAGCACTAGACAGACTCCACTCTGAATGCCTCCAACATCAAACACCCCCCCCACACCTGGAACACTAGACAGACTCCCTCTGATGCCTCCAACTCAAAACACCTACCCCCACAGAGCACCCAGGTGAAACCACTGTGCTGATGAATGAGCAGCCGTCTTTCACACGAAGCCAAGCACACGGAAAGCTCGACACTAAGAACAGATGGTAGCTGCCAGCCAATCAACAGGCCACAAAAACAGACAGAAGAACCAGAAACACGCAATCAATCAAACTCCAAGTCCAATGAACACAGACCCAGGTTTAATAGCAATCAGAATAGACTCAAGCCTCAAATTTGAAACAGAGGAACTGTGAGGACAAACACTTCCCATACAGGAAGACCCTTGATGATGCGCAGATGAGATTCTGCTGAAACGTTCCTACAGACTTAACAGAACTACAATGAGCTACAACTTAACAGAATACAATGACTGGCGATAATACCCGATAGGAAGCTAAACAGCACAAATGTAAAGTACCCGCGCAGAGCTTTTAAAAAAACATATTAATATTATATATATATATATATATATATATATATATATATATATATATATATATATATGTTTCTGAGGTTTCGCGAGTATTTGTATGTGGATCTTTGGTTATTCGGGTTTTCTTCCCGCGTAGAATTGGAAGTATCTAGGCAACGTTTCGATGAAGTCTCATTCATCATCTTCAGGCTTTGTTTCTTCAGCTCTGTGCTTCTCAGAGTAATGTGAGCTTGCAGCTGCTTCTTCCTTTTAACTGCTAGTGGGGTGTGACTTGATTGGGTGGGGGTTTGGCTGTGTCTGATTGGTAGGGGGTTTGGCTGTGGTTTACTTATTGGCATGGTGGGGTGTGTGTTCTGCTTAGTGGGGGCTCTGGCTGTGCTCAGGTAGTATCTTAGTTGCTGGGGATTTGAGCTGGTGAGGCTGTGATCTTGTTGTTTGGCTTCGTGTTCGTTGGTCGTGCCACATCTCATGGTGGGTGTTCAGTTGCTTCTTGTGTTGGGTCAGAGGGGGTTTGAAGTGGGTAGTGGTGCAGCTGCAGTATGGCTTCTGGTTCGTGCGTCGTGTCTCCTCTTCTGTGTGGGTGTGAGTCTTTTTTCGCTGGAAGTGTGTGTGTAGCACTTGTGTGCACTTGTGGGTGTGGGTCTGGTGTCATTCTTCATGTTAGGTACTCGTTTATTAATGAGGGCAGTTCCAAATGGTGGTAGGCGGAGGAGGTATCATCTCGTTTATTCATGCTGTTGTGGGCGTTTTCTATCTCGATGGCTTCTCTGATTATTCTGTTGTTGAAGTGTTCGGTTTTGGCGATGGTTCTGTTATTTTAAAGTCAATTTCATGTCCTGGGCTTTTGATGGTTGGACCAGGAAGAGGTCAGTTTCTTTTTTTGATTGAGTTTGTGTTCTTCAAATGCGTGCACTAAGTCTTCTGTTAGTTTCCTATGTATGTGGTGGCAGCAGTGCAAGGGATTTCGTATACTCCTTGGTTTTCTAACTCGATTTTGTTTTAGGGTTTCTTAGGATGGTGATATTTTCTGTTGTGCAGGATGCTGTTTTAATGTTGTGTTTTTGGAGGATCTTGCTGATTTTGTCTGTAGTGCCTTTTATATATGGAGGAGGGCTTGCCATTCTTCTTGTCTCTGTCTTGGCTTTTGGTGGGGTTTCTTTTGGGATTATGTGGTTAATCTTCTTTTATTGGAATCCATTGGCTGTAAGTACATTAGTGAGAGAAACACAAGCTCTAGAAAAATATGATCACAAACCCAAACTCTGGCTCAGATACGTAGATGACACCTTCATAATCTGGCCACACGGGAAAGAAAAACTGAACAACTTCCTCACACACCTTCAACAGCCTACACCCCAAAATACAATTCACTATGGAAACAGAAGCCAACAATCAACTTCCTTCCTAGATGTCTTAGTATACAAAAAAATCCCAATGGCCTCCTAGGACACACCATCTACAGAAGAAAACACATACAAACCGCTATCTACAATGCACTCTCCACACCACCACCCAGCACAGATCAATTCTGTAGCCAAAGACACTCATTCCAGAACAAAATGCTAGCCGATGGAAACACTTAAAAAAACCGAACTACACACTCTCACTAATGTAACACAAGCCAATGGATCCCAAAAAGAAGATTACCCACCTAATCCAAAAAGAAACCCCAACCAAAAGCCAGACAGAGAACAGAGAGAATGGCAAAGCCCTCTCCCATATATAAAAGGCACTACAGACAAAATCAGCAAGATCCCTCCAAAAACACAAACATTAAAACAGCATTCTGCACAAACAGAAAAATATACACCATCCTAAGAAACCCTAAAGACAAAATCGAGTTAGAAAACCAAGGAGTATACGAAATCCTTGCACTGCCTGCCCCACCACATACATAGGGACAAACTAACAGAAGAATTATGCACGCATTAGAAGAAACACAAAACTCAATCAAAAAAGAAGAACTGACCTCTTCCCTGGATCCAACACCTCAAAGCCACAGGACATGAAATTGACTTTAAAAATACCAGAACCATCGCCAAAACCGAAACACTTCAACAACAGAATAATCAGAGAAGCCATCGAGATAGAAAAACGCCCACACAGCATGAATAAACGAGATGATTTTACCTCCCGCCTACCAACCATTTGAAACCTGCCCTCATTAATAAACGAGTACCTAACATGAAGAATTGAACACCAGACCCACACCCACAAGTGCCACACAAGATGCTACCACCCACACTTCCATGCAGAAAAAAGACTCACACCCACACAGAAGAGGAGACACGACCACGAACCAGAAGCCATACTGCAGCTGCACCACTACCCACTTCAAACCCCTCTGACCCATACAAGAAGCAAACATGACACCCACCATGAAGATGTGGCACGACCACGAACACGAAGCAAACAACAAGATCACAGCTCACCAGCTCAAATCCCCCAGCAACTAAGACTAACCTGAGCACAGCCAGGCCCCCACCTAAGCAGAAACACACCCCCAGCCAATAAGAACACAGCCCAAACCCCCTACAATCAAGAACACAGCCAAACCCCCACCCAATCAAGTCACACCCCCCACTAGCAGTTAAAGAAGAAGAGCTGCAAGCTCACATTACTCTGAGAAGCACAGAGCTGAAGAAACAAGCCTGAAGATGATGAATGAGACTTCATCGAAACGTTGCCATAGATACTTCCAATTCTACGCAGCGTGGAGAAAATCCGAATAACCAAAGATCCATACATTATATATAATATATATATATATATATTATATATATATATATATATAGTCTATATACTATATATATATGTATGTATGTATATATGTATATATGTGTATATGTATATGTATATATATATATATGTGTGTGTGTGTGTGTGTGTGTGTGTGTGTGTGTGTGCTTGTTTAGCTTCTCTCAGGTATTATCCCACGTCATTGTTAGTGTTCGTGGGATAATACCCAAGGGAAGCTAAACAACACACATGTAAGTACCCGCGAAAGCTTAAAAAAACATATATAATATATATTATATATATATGCATGCCCATATACATAGACGTATGCCTGTATGTATAATTGTGTATATGGTAAACAGTATCTAAGGGTCCCCAACAAGGGAACCCCCAAGTGCTCCAGCGTGAAGAACTCTGGATCTCCTGGCCCCAACAGGGAACCAGCTATACAGGCTCTGAGGTGAATCCTTTCCGTCCAAACCAAATGTCCACAATTTAAATGCCACTCGTAGTTTCAGTCCAAAGAAATAGAAATGATCCAAAGGCAAATGCAAAGAAAATGCCTGTTTAATGACTAGCCTTCTCATCCAACATTAGCCCGACAAGGAGAGCTAAACCCAGGGAGAACAATGGAAAGGTACTGCCTTGGTCCCCCAGAAAGGGAAACCAGCGAGGAATGGCACCTGGGATAATTAGGCGCGAAGTTAGCCAGCCCTTGAAAAGGGCAGGGAAGCAGAATCACCCTTACTAATGTCTGAGCTGTCTCATGAGCTGCTGCTGCTCAGGCTCTAACTTGCGAGTTAAATGCTGCTGTGAGACGAAACGGCAAGTGAGCTGCGGCTGCGAGTGCTCCGCTCTGACCGCAGAGAAGATGATCAGAAAGTTAGATAAGGTAATTGCCTGAGGCGGTAGCCTCAAGCGCCTGCGGAGTGGCAGGCTCCACTATTTACAAAGAACTGGTGTTGTTGTTTTTTTAACTAATCAAGGTAACCTAATAGAGGGACAAGTCGTGAGAAAAGCCAAATTAAATGGGGAAGAATTTTAAAAGGCCGAAATAACTCAAAAGCAAACCTGAATAAAAAAACCGTTCCCAGTCAGGGAGTACACAACCTCTTACCACGAAGGGCTGAGCTAAAACTGGGGACACTGGGGAGATGTCCCGTGGAGGAGGAGGAGCGTCCAGAGATTTTAAGCCCAGCCTTTCCAGAAGAGACTGAAGCACCTCCCACTTCTGGATGCTCTGAACAGCTCATGGGAGAATGAAGAAACAGCCAGTCAGTTGCTTCCAAGAAATTCTCAAGCTTGTGAACCCAAGCAACTGGTTTTAAACCTGTAGGTTTATTTAAAGTATTACAGCTAACAGTAGACTTATCAAGCGTTACAATACTTTCTAATACTACACCATTCCAAAAAAAAATCTGTTTCCCTCTTTATCCTCCATAACATTTTGCCAGCACAGATGGGGAGAGTAGCAAGGTGTAAAGAAAACCAGTATTTTTTTATCATCAACTGTTGTGATTTCTTCTCATCCTTACATCTTGCAACTTTTTTTTCTAAACAAAAGAACACAGGAATATTTTCTTTCCTTGTATCAAGTTCTCCTACAAATCATAGGAATACTATCTGAAACAGAGAAAATGGGAGGCAAGCTGAAATGAATGATTTAAAAGACCCTTTTACAATTTTCCTTTTCTCGTGGAACAAATAAAAAAATCAGGAAATTGCGCAAAGCCTAAAGAAATAAGGGTGTTTTTCCAAATAAGGAGCCTTTCTTTGTTATGCAAATCCTCAGATAATAGCTATGTAACAATTTGCATGAACCCAACATTTAGTAGGTTACTTACAAGATGGCCACAGGGACAGAGGGCTTGAAAAGGATTTTAGAGATAGTAAAAGGGAAGCCTGGGAATCAATAAGAATCCAAAAAGAGAAGCACAGGCAGAGGGGAAAAAGCAGAAGGCAGAAAAATCCCCAAACCCCTACTGATAAAAAACTTCACACATCCTTTGTTCAGCATTATTAGGCTTGCATTCTCCCATCACTACAACAAATACAATACAATATACTTTTATGAATGAATGCAAATTATACTATACTAGGATAATGTAGAAAGATTCAATCTGTGTAGGTCACCAGGACCAGAGGTTTAGTCTTCCAAGCTTTCAGTTCCCGAGGATGGACTCCACCATGAGTCCTAAAGCTCAGAAAATGAAACCTCTGATCCCAGTGATTCACCCAGATTGGATCCTGCAATATATTTCATTCAGGTTAAGTGTTACATGCTTATGTAGGTCAGATTTATCTTTAACCATATTCTGCTGCCTTAACCTGACCACAAGCACCGAGGCCTCATATTGTTTTCCCCTTCGATAGTTTAACACTTCCCAACTTTGTCTTCTCCTGAGTATACTGTACTTTTTGATAGAAACTGCCAATACAGCTTTAACATGTGATCAGCTGTTCTTCCAAGTACTTAATTTGACTGACAAAACCAAGAAGGACCAACTTCCAAATGTAAAATGCTTCTTGGTTTTTAATTTCCTTAATTGCAAGCCAATATTGGTACGACATTTACTTAGATTATTGTGGATAATCCAATACCCAATACTTCATATTGTGGTAAAAACACAGGCAAGATATTATAGGAGCATTTTCATGTTGTGGCCATTTCTTCTACTCTTTTCCATTGGGTAGAAGCCAGGAAGAGACCACCCACAAGCCATGGTTACATATCCTAGTCAGTCACTATATAACGAACTACTAATGAATCAGAAACTCACATTTGCACATTATACTATTAAAGAATTTGAATTTACATATTGCAGACCTATGCTTAAATTATTTTGGAACTCGTTTTCTGTGTCTACTTAAAAAAAAAGCAACTAAATTTAATTATTTCATTCAAGTATTTGATTTGTGAACTTATGAAAAAAGAAATACATTGTCAAAGTTTGTATGAAAGAATTTCAACTCAGGAGAGTTCCTAAAATGGAAAATAAATCCAGTCATTTGATGTTCTAAAGTGTTTTAAAATACAATAAATTGCAATCTCGTAAATCACATGAAACTGTTCAGAGGTTCCTGAGTATATATAATTGAGATTTCAGTTGCTGTACAATTCAGCTCAGGTTTTGTTCTCATTGATGGAGGGCAGGATTTGCTCACTTTGTAGGTTTTCCCAGTGTATGAAAGAAGAAGTATGAAGATATGAAATAGCTAACAGAACTGGTTGAGAGATCAGGACTTCACCCTCCAAATTACAAATTATGTCTGCCTTCTAGGTATTTATTGAAATTACCATCATACTTATGTGCAACCGTAACAACTTTTTTTAAAAGTCCTACTTTTCTAATAATACAAAAACCTGGTACATTAGGAGCCATTACATATTTTCTATAATATGATCAAGGCAGCCATAAAGTTCAGCACATCTACATACCTCTCAGTAGTTAAATCAGAGCATACAATTAGCTCACTGACTGATGGAGCTCATCCACACTCACCTGCAGTTCACACCAAGCAACTTCTACCCAGGTTTCTGTGTCCAGACCCTTGAAGACAGTTTTGAAAGCTCCTCTTCCCAACTCAATGTCAAATTTCAGAAATCTTCCACCAGGTGATGTAGCCACAGCTTTCATCTCTGCCTCCTCTTCTATCTCTTTCTTCATCCTTTCCTTCGTGGCTTCCATAATCGCCTTTGAGTTTTGCTCATTTCTGGCTTCTTG
The DNA here is from genome assembly GCA_004320025.1 of Laticauda laticaudata. Classification (NCBI taxonomy): domain Eukaryota; kingdom Metazoa; phylum Chordata; class Lepidosauria; order Squamata; family Elapidae; genus Laticauda; species Laticauda laticaudata. The sequence continues at coordinate 24,908 of BHFT01028732.1, forward strand.
CTCAGCTACAAGTGTACTAGCAGAAAGATGGATCATCCTCTGATCACCCAAGATAAATTGTTCTTGCTCATTCTGTGGAATAAGTTCCAAGTCCTTTTCATCCTCCATTATCTCCACACTTTTTCGGAAAAATCTTTTTCTTTCTACAATTGCCCCTCTGCTAAGCCCCTCTTTGGTCCTGGCCTCCATGGTCAAAGTAACATCAGTAGAAGGATTCATACATTCTAAAGAAACTCCATCGGGTTTCTCTGATTCTTCTGTGCTGGCTGATTCACCAGAGTCTGTAGCCATGACACAGCAGAGCCTTGGCACTTAGATATATGAAGTGTTTCCCTTCCTCTTCACTCCAGGCACATCATGAATAACTGCAATATTATCAGGACTTACTTCCTCTCAGATTATCATAAGATTCCCATAGCAACCTGTAACAAGAAGGAAGGAGGGGAGAAAGGCTCATTTTAAAAGGTGAAATATGAAGCAGGCACCAAAACTGCAATGTTCAGATAATTAGTCTACTTTCTTTATCCCAGCAACAGAAACCTAGTTTTTTGTTTAAAGACATTTTTACCATTGAGCCAGTAAACTGAATAATGTACTATATACATCACCTTAGATTATTGGCTTCAAGAGTTTAACATCACATGATGTTACTGTAAATAAATCTTTTGGCAGTTTGACATATGAATGGGTTTGTTGACCTAAATATTTCCTGCCTTTCGAACTTCTTAAATTCAGCAATTGTTAGTTAATTCATCCAATGAATTGTCAGAGTTGATGTATGCTTAGGAACTTACACACTTTGTTGTCTCCCACTTTATCTGTATTACATTGCACATTGTATGCTTAACAAGATTCCCTCTTTTGGGTTTCCAAGAACCCTGTCAAACTTGGAACCTTGTAATTTGAATTATTTCTCCATACAAAAAACCTCCTATTGCAGAAAAAAGTAACAAACAAATGTGACATTGATTGTTTAAAGTCACATAACAATAAGAGATCAACATATAATATAGTCTAATGACTAAAAATCATACCTATACAATAATGCTTTTACCTATATTGCTTGAAAAAACAGAAATTACTTAGCAGCTATTTTTTCAGAAACTACTCCCTTTGTGTTCTGCTGACCACAAATGCTCCTTATAAATTAAATGAAAGAGGCATTTTTATTATTATGTTCTGAATGTGCATTGTGGATGCTTAATAATTAAATCCAGATAAACTGGTATTTCCGGCTAGTATGCTGTATTATGATGGAGCACTGTCCAAAGTGCTTGAGATTTTTTATGTGGTTTGAGGCTGAGGTGTTTTTTTTTTTAAGCAAGCTTTCAAATGTAAAAAAAGAAAAATCCATGCCACAATGGGAGTTCATTTAATCAGCTAGCCTCTGTAACACCACATCTTCAAGCAAATAGAGTTAATGGAATCTGTTCAAATCCCTCTAGATATTTACACTCACATGTCAAGTTTATTTACAAATGCTGAAAGCAATGTGTTGCAGCAAAGACTTAACTACTCAGCATCAATGCATAAGCCAAAATATTTTACTGTACTACACATTTCAGTTAAATCAATTAACATATATAATGGTTTCATAAAAGAATACAAATCCATGTTACTGTGTCAAGCTTTTAATATTATATTTTAACATGCCTTGAGACATCAGTTTTAATAAGAACAAGAAAAAGAACAGCCATGAGAAAATCAACATGCTGCAGTTCTTCAGTTAAACTAGACATTCCTTGTGAATATACAGTATTTTAGAATTCTACATCTTCATAATGAAAATACAGTAGGAGTATACAGAATCTGAGTGAGTTAAAAGAAAAAAATAGTGTAAGGGAGAATAAAAATGGGTAAATATTGTACTTGGTTCTGGGGAAAAACCAGTTAAGATATCCTATATCACTACATTTAAAATTTATCCAATAGAGTATTTATGACACAGTCATTCTTTGGATATAAAGCAATAGAAGACCATTCACTGAGAGGGTATTATTTGCATGGCAAGCAATGCTTGGGTTTATTTTTGTCTTTTTTCTGGGAAAAAAACATAAGCTTCCTCCACACAATTGCCAGCTTCACCATCCCACCAACTATTAACAACATTTTCACAATTTTGTGGTGCAGTCAGAAAATGTTTCCACCTATTCCTGAGCCAGTACTCCTCTAACTCGCCAATGGGGAAACACTAAAAATAGCAAAACACTCCATCCTCCTTCTTGTTCCTTCCTTGTTATATTTCACTTTTATAGCAAGAAACAAATAATCCCCCCCCCATCCCAAACCCAGCTGCTACTCTGTTGGAATGCAGCAAAGTTCCTCTGCTAAGTAGCCTGAAACAGCAACAAAGCATCATAATATCTATAGTCTGGGAAGCAAAGAAACATCTCATGAGCCAGAAAGCAAAATGAGACCTGGAACTGCCTACCCTGCAGCTACAGAGAAAATGCTACACAAATATCTTTCAGCATTTCCTTTAGAGGCAATTGACTAACTGAATGAATTAATTTCTGAATTGACTCTGTATACAAAGCCGCTAGAAATCCCCCAGCATTATGGAAAATACATGAGAAAGTGCCAATGCCATTTTGGTATCATTCTTACACATGAAAGGGGATAAAATTAATTGGATAGACTTAGTCTTTCCATCTCCATCCTCAGCCTTGTGTACCCCAACAGGGAATCTTGTGATAGTATGCCATTCATCTTGCAAGAGATGACTCTAAGTGGCTTATAGACATTTGATTAAAATGCACTATAAAACATTAAAACAATAAAAGTCAAGTAAAATAAAATTAACCAGGATGGAGAGGGAGGAAACAAAATGTGAACAGGAAGCAGGTGAGGTGTTATCTACTCCAAACTGTCGCACTTCCATTGGGGTCCAAACTAATTGGCAAAGCCATGTCATCAAAGCCTTTTGGAGAAATACGTAGGACATAATGCAAGGATTACAAATAGAGGGGAGACTTGGTAGAAATATCCTTTAATGTGAACAGAACAATAGGATAGGGATCATTAAATGCAGAACAAAATTAATCAGTATATAATACTTGACAACCCATGCCCCATTGGATCATCTCTTCAGAGACATTTCCCTTCTGAAAACACAGAAACAGGATAACCAAAGACAGGCAAAAAAGCAAGAGCAACTTCTAACTTCCTGCTGGTTTTCCCATTGAGTTTCCTTGTGAGAATCTGGCAGGGAACACTGGATATTGGAGATCCAGTTTGGCTAGTGATTAAGACACCAGGCTAGAAAACAAGAGACTGTGAGCTCTAGTCCCGCTTTAGGCATGAAACCAGCTGTATGACTTTGTGCCAGTCACACTCTCTCAAGCTCAGCCCAATCCATCTCACATAATTGTTGTGGGGAAAATAGAAGGGGGAAGGTGTGTTGGATATGTTCATTCCCTTCGTGATTTCTAAAAATAATAAAAGCAGGACACAAATAAATATCTCTCTTCCCTTTCCTTGCCAGCAGGAAGGTAAGAGGTTACTGCTGGATGAGGGACCGAGGGAGGGATTGTGAGACTGGCTGAGAATCTGTCTCAGAACACTGACAATGAAGATGACACGATAGTAGCAGCAACGCAAAAGCGAGCAGAAGCCAGTAACACTGAAGCAGCCACAACTTTCCCAACTTTTATTCCTTGGGAGTCAAGGGTCCTGGATTTAAGCCCATCTGAGGTATCTGACTTATTATAGTGTAGAATATACTATAACAGAGCCAGTTGGAAGTAATGGTTAAAGCATCAGGCTAGAAACCTGGCACATGAGTTCTAGTTCTGCCTAAGGCTCAGAGTCAGAAAAGAGGCAATGGCAAATTACTTCCTTTTTTAAGACATAATCTTTATTGAAGATTTGTACATAAATACAAATGGTAATGATTACAAATTGACCATTCATCCTCTCTCTTTAAGATCATATTACAAAGATTTCTACTATGCCATATTCAGACCATTTTTAATCAACAAATTTAGAAATCATTCAGCAAAAATGGCAAACCGCTTCTGAAAAACCTTGCCAAGGAAACTGCAGGGGCTAGTCCAGGCAGTCACCAGACACCCATAATGATTCAAAGGGATAAGTAATAAAATAAATATATTAATCCATAAACTAACAACATAACAGTAGTTAAACTATTCTAAAATTTGAAATCTCCTAAAATCATACATTCTGTAAAATCTCATTCCCTGTGAATATCATTCTCTATTTTTGAGTATAAAACAAAAGAAAATGATATCAAAGAACTCCATGAAATTCTATCAATACTTGCTTTACCTAGTTCTGTCACCTTTACATGGTAAAATCAAAATAAATTAGCAACTGAAGCATGCTTAGAAAATTAATTTTAACAACTTGCCCATTCTATAACAAAATATTATTAATAGTCTGGTCCAGCAATCACCTCCCTCCCCAACCTGCTCCATAAGGAGAAAAATGTGAATTAACAGATGCAGCTCTTTTGCTTAGGCTACTTGAAATGGAATCCAGAGCCTATACTAACAGGAGCAAATATACAACAAATGAGCAACAATTCACCTTTGAGGCCAAAAGCCAACTGAGCCTATGACATTCCCACACTGACTTTTAAAATCAAAGTACCTCCCACTTGTATACATAAACAAGTTTTTTTTAAATATTTTTTTTGCACTGTACAATAAAACTATATCCAAACCTTTAAAAAGTTGGATGTTATTCACATACTTATTTTGGGTTATTGTTTTTATTAAATCCAATCCTAGAGATTATAATTATTTAATGATGCACTATTTTAAGAAACTAGCCAAACTGAAACAATGTAACAGATAAACAAGCTAAGGAAAGCAGCACTATCACTTTTATAAGACATAATTGAAAGGCAAAAAATACAATCTAGGAAGAAAAACAAAGGCAAAGAAACTAGTGGGAAGTACTGATATATTTAGGCTTGAACAGTTCAAAGATTATACTTTAATGGACTGCAATTTAAATGTTTATCAATAGGAGACAATAATTGTGTTCAGTTATTAACACATCACTAATTAACACTGGGTAATACAAAACCGATTATATATGATCTTATCATGTACAATTCTGAATGAATTATTGAATCAATTGAACAATTATTTTATGGACAGCCTCAATGAAGAAGATAAATAGTTCTATTTTTCATCTACCTTTTTATTTTTTTACCTTCTTATATTAATATGTATTTGCAATTTTGCATGCAAACACAGACATGTACATACACATACCTTTGAGTCAGTGTTGGCTCCTGGTGACTGCCTAGATAACTCCATGCAGTTCCCTTGGCAAAGTGGTTTGCCACTGCGTCCTTCCTATGGCTAAGAGTGAATTACTGGCCCAAAGTCCCCCAGTTAGCTTTGTGCCTAAGTCAGAACTAAATCACATGATCTAGACTGATGATTTAACCAGTTTACCAACTTGCTTCTCATATATTAAATATTTATCTAAAATAGAATTATATAATAAATATGGCATATTTATATAAATATTTAATGAAGTGTTATGATACTCCAGATAACTGACCTGTAAAGCTAATTCAATTAACTATTCTAAAATCTAAATAGTCTAAAATATCTAAATAGTCTAAAATCCATACAGTAATACTATTTGGTATTTTATTCTGCTGCTGGAGAATCTTCTGCTAAACATCCCTTACAATTCTCCATCTACATTTACATGATGTAAGCACCTATGGTTAAGTGAAGCATGGTTTATTCCATTAACTTAATTTCCTAGGTTAATATGATATTAACTAAATACTAAGCCATAAGCTAAATACATGGATTGGATTTATATAACATGTTGCAATAAATTATGTCTGGCTTTAAGATTCTCTAGAGATAAATGAAATTCAAATGAGTTATATTTATATATAAAGCTATATAATGTAAGATAACCTTTCTTAAACCAATATTTCTGGACTATAACATGACTCACGTTAACTCAACAAAAGAATAGAGAGAACAGGTTTCTTCTTTCCAATGTATCTTTTCCCCCTCTCCTTTATCACCCTACTTTTTAAAAAAACAAAGATGGCAACTTAGTAGACTTCCACCTACAGTTCCTATCTTTACAAGGCCCATAAATTTACACTGCAATAATTAGAATTAAATATAAAATTAAGATCTATAATCTGAATAATATACATAAGTATTTCTGAGTATTGCTTCGAGTTATCTTTGAAGCAAAACATAAACACCAAACCAGTAGGAACACGGGTTGAATCTCACCACTGATGTCAGAGGGAGTGATGCAATAGAAATGTTGACTCACATGTGACTGCCATGCTTAAAGGGATAGGCATTTTCTAGGCAAGAAAATTTCACTTGAGATTTAAAGAACAGCTATATAATAATATAGTATGTGGTCAATACAGCCGATATCATTTATAAATCTTCCACTCCATTCATCAGGCGAGCTATCAGCCATTAGCTGAGATTTCCTGGACCTTAACATTATTTTGGTTGGTCTTATTATTTAATTCATTCTTTAGAAAGACATGAAGTCCAACAGTACAATATCTTGCTTGTTTAATCATGATTTATTGAAAAATTGCAGCTGGCTGGATTCAAACAACATACGAAGCTTGACAATATATACCATGGTTTACAAACCACAAAGTTAATACAATATGAACAAAGTTATGTTTCATAATTTAGTAAAATGTGTAATCATAACTTTTACCATATTTCTCACAAAATAAGGCCGGGCCTTATTTTTTTTTGACCCCGAAAAAACGGCTAGGCCATCTTTTCAGGGGTGACTTAATTTCCCCCCTTGCATCCTCGGGCAGGCGGCGATGGCTTGGATGTTGACCTTGACGTTGGTGGGGCACTTCGCATCAGGAGACCTTCCACCACCGTTGCTTTCCCTTCTCCCTGTGCTGCCGCAGCGTTTAGAGCAACGCTGTGGCATTAGGCGCAGCCATGCGCGGCCAGCCAGGGCTCCTCCCTGCAACCGGAGCCCGGCGGAGATGCTCAGCTTCAGGCACTCCTGTCACTGCCTTCCCTTCCCAATTCTTTTAAAAATGATGCCCTACTACCAGTACGACAAAGACTTCCCTGCCCGAGAGGGCAGTCCAACCCCACATGGGGAGGTGAATCTCCTGGGGCCACAGTGCAGGATTGGCCTACCCAGGGAGAAGTGCCCAGCCATCTCTGCTTGGCGCCGGGCAGAGCGCGAAGAGCTTCACCTGGGGCACCCAGCGCAGCTGACATGCGGGCCCTCCTGCCCAGCGGCGGAGCTCTCACCAAGGCAGTGAGCATCTCCCGGACCCTCCACTCATCCCGCAAGAGCCGTGCGGGCTGAGCAGAGCCGCGGATGCGTGCCTCTCTGCAAACTGAAAGAGCCGGGCCGACCTGAGTTTGGATTCCTTCCCAAGTCCCTCCAGCCCAAACCCGAAGGGGCCACCGGAAGAGGCTGCCCGAGGCAGTGATAGCACCCACCCATCCGTGGAAAGGGAGGCAAGGAGATGGCCTGTGCCGCGTCCTCCTCCGAGCTGAGCCCCGCTGAGTGAGCACGTGTGCCCGATGCCCATGCCGCTGCAGCGTTTGGAGCTCCCGGCACATTTGGATGCATGGGGGTGGGGACGGGCTGGGCGAGGGGTGGAAAGGACAGGCGGCTTTGGGCTCTCTCCGCCAGACCCACCAGCCAGGGAAGCAGTGCTGCTGTTGCCTCACCTCCCTGTCTGCAGACAGGTGGGTCCTATCACTGCCTTGGGCAGCCTCTCCCAGTGGCCCCTTTGGGTTCAGGCTTTGAGGGACTTGGGAAGGAAGCCAAGCTCAGGTCGGCCCAGCTCTTTCGGTTGGCAGGCGGGCGCACACTTGCGGCTTGCTTTCCCAGCTCTGCCCAGCCAGCCCTGCTCTGGCGGGATGAGCAGAGGGTCCGGCAGGGAGGCACTCACTGCCTTGGTGAGAGCTCTGCCATTGGGCAGGAGGGTCCACCTGTTAGCTGTGCTGAGTGCCCCAGGCAAAGCTCTTCGCACTCTGCCCAGCGCCAGGCAGGAATGGTGGCTGGGCGCTTCTCCCAGGGTGGGCCGATCCTGTGCTGCGGCCCCAGATTTGCCTCCCCATGTGGGGCTGGGCTGCCCTCTCGGGCAGGGGAGTGTTTGTCGTAACGGTAGTAGGGAGTCCTTTTTAAAAGAATTGGCTTTGCCTTCGAAAGTGAAGGGAAGGCAGTGACAGTAGTGCCTGAAGCTGAGTGTCTCCGCCGGGCTCTGGTTGCAGGGAGGAGCCCTGGCTGGCCGCGCATGGCTGTGCCAAACACTGTGCCGTTGCTCTAAATGCCGCGGCAGCACGGGGAGAAGGAAAAGCAACAGTGGTGGAAGGTCTCCCGATACGAAGTGTCCCACCAACGCCGAGGTCAACGCAGGCAGCATCATATCTGGGTATGCAACAAAAGTACTTCCTAACGGCAAGCCCTCTGGCCATTCCCCCCATTTCGCATGTTTAATATAGGCCTTAATTTTTTGGGGGGGGTGTTAATTTGATTTTATGCCTATAAAGCATGCTGGGACTTCCTATTGGGGGAGGCCGTATTGTTGGAGAAACACGGTAATTTCAATGTTACATTGTCTCTTGCTACATTCACTGTCATTCTCAATGATATTCTCAGTTAATATTGTCAAGACTACTATTGTTAGTTGCTCCCAAAACTTTTGAAAACGATGTTGTACTCACACATGTATTTTAAAAAAGACTCCTTCTAACATACCTTAAAGAAATCTCTGATGAGAAAACAGCAACCTGCTTGATCAATAATTATTCAATGTTCCATTGTTGAAGTTGAAATTAGTTTCCAATTTGTATTCTTAGGTGAAGAAGAAGTAGCTCTACAAGCAAATAAAGAACTCCATTAACAATAGTACATCTAAACTGCAATGATCTAAAAAATATCTGGTTCAAAACCTTTAGATAACATTCCATGAATAATCATAAACCATGAACACATTTTAGTTAGCATTATTTCTCGCTAAGTCAAAAAGTAACTGGATCTTATGACACTTTTACATTTTAAATTAAAAAAAAATCAAAATTGTTGTGATGAATGAAAGCTGCCTATTTTAAATCAAGAAGTCTCTAGTTCAAACTCAGGCTATGCTATGGTTTGCTACTTAGCTATTAACAAACCACATTCTTTCAATGTCATCTTTCATATAAGAATAATGTATATTACTTACTGTGATACCAATTACTATAACACATATATCTGAGCATTCAGGAACTGTCACATAAATGCCAAATATTATTTTAAGATGGGATAAAAATATTAAACTGATAGAGTGTTTAATTTCTTATTTATTTCTGATATAACTTTATTTTGTGAAATAGCAAATATTTTACTGAGTACACTTTCTATACATAAAAAAAGAAAGCCCAATGTTTCCAAGAGTTTATTCAGGGCAAGAGTTCAGACAGAAATTGTGACATATATCATCTGCCATAACATAAAATCTCTTGCAAAATTATACTTCAGGTGTATCAAAAAATATCTCATGCCTCATTACTGTTTACAAACCAATGAAGTTTGTGATACACCTTGAGGATAAAACAGCTTCAATTTGCCTTTGGCCAACAGCAGCACCACCCATCATTTTTAGCAGAAAACTATGCTTCTTTTTAAAACCTTAAATTGGATAAAAGTTTATCAGCAAAATGAATGGGTGGGATTATATAAATATAGGTTAGCCGGATTGTTAGCCATTACAATGTTGACTTTGTTTACATATTTAACCATATTTAAATGGTAAAGACTCATACAACCTAAAAGCCACCATTTTCTTTATTTAATAGTTATATTAAATAAGTATCTACTAATATTTATTACGGCCCAAAGTCATTTACATCAAAATAAAAGAGTAGATACAAGATACAGTATGTAGGAAAGCATCTCCAAAAAAGAAAAAAGGTGGTATTTTGATTATCTGAAATTAAAAATCAGGAATGAATTTTAATTCCTATCTATATTCCTTGATATAACAGGAATTGATCACATCAGCTGAGATGTACCCAATTCTCACTTTGAAAAAGGTATAGTATGTTTCCACAGGGGATGCTTATCTTTGGTTAAATAATCCATGATTTAATAAATATTTTGGTTTTATATAACATATTCAAGCATCAGCTCACTATATAAGCTGCATTCACACAGCATGCTAGACTAAGTGGTAAACTAGTTGATGGTTCAGTATGCCATAGTCAGACTATCATTTAATTGAACGATCAATTTAAATCTATAAATACTGGATTCAAGCAATAATACATTGCACTTGTTTTAGAAATAATTAAAGCTACAACGAAATACAGATGATAAAACATATGATAAAGATCTGTTAACTACAAAACTAAACACAGGTTTTTGTGGATATTCTCATTTGCTATAATACTTAGAAATAAATAACAGTTAAGAGATGATAATTAATAGTTTCAAACATGCACAGTTTTGGTTTTTAATATTATTCAGTAAAAGATTCTGTCTCCTTAAGAAATCCTGGCCTTTGGCCAACAGCAGCATTTGGGTTCAGCTACAAGTCAAAATTTTCTGATCTACTGCTAATGGAGGCACACATACTACAGCTGACTTTAAAAAGATACATGGAACTCTGGTGAGTTTTATTTAACTGATATATGTCAACAACAGCCTAAAAGAATTGTGATGATTCTGTTTAGTTCCTATTCTATATAGTACTGCATTATACATGTCCTGCTATTTACAAAGTAACAGACAAATTCAGGGCTGGAGGGGATAAATTTCCTCTGAATGGCTGGCATAAAATCATTATTTTGAAACACAGAATATCATTAGAACTTCACAAAATTATACTAACATCATCTGTGACACTGCAACACATTTTACCCATCATGTTTAAATTTTGCTATGAAGAAACAATTGTTTTCATTTCTTTACTAAGGGACACCACAGCCACCCCTACCGGTGATTTCAAACTCTGCTAGACATTTTTCCATACTGCTAAAGGTACCAGAGTTTTCTGAAATCCTGATATATGTATTGTACCTTTCTAAAGCAAAAATACAAGTAGCCAGATTTATCTACCATAGTGCACCTTACCCAGATACCAACATCTACAGTTGAGTTCACAAATGATTTCACTAGCAGCAACAGAAACATTTTGGAACGTGATATATGTAGCATATATCCCTCAATTCTTTAAATTCTCTTTGTACAATCTCAAGGCATACCTCAAAGTTAAGAAATGTGGATCCATCTGATTGAGTAATTTTATATTAAATCACCCACTGTATTTATCTACAGCCCAGAGGATTTATCAATTTACCAGAGATGCAATAAAATTACAGATTTGATAAAGAATTACATGGAATAGTTCTAAATAAAAATTTAAAATACTATGGAAGTCAAATTAACTACTTACTTCACTTTAGAGATCAGGCAGAGAAATTCCCCAGGTGGAAGGGATCATCCTTTATTTGCTAAAATAAAAAAAATTAAAACTGAATATACTTAAAACATACATTTACTTAATCATAAAACTCACTGGCCTCAGTACAGCTTATTTCCCGGTAACTATTCGAGAACTTTAGGCACAGTTATTTTAAAATAAAGATCATTTAAACATATAACGTTCTGTGGGAAAACAATCCCATTGATGAATCTAAGTCTGAAAAATTCCTAGGGGCAAAAGAAATACATAGCCACAAGGTTTTTAAAAAAAACCCTGCAGCATAGGATTAAAACCACATCAGGACAGGGTATATGCAATCAATGTTATAAATCATACACAAAGATACAAAGAAAAGGTAAAAAGTACAAATATTTTTTAAAGGAAAGTTTCCTTTTTGTCTGTTTAGCCCACACAAATCTCTATACAGCTTTATACACACATTTCCTTCATGCACGGTAAATAAAACACTAGTTTGTTCTGTCTCCCTACCTCATCATCTGTGAACATGATTCACTCTACAAAGAAATTCCATCCACCCTGACTCACACACACACCTGTCTTCCCAACACCAAACACCATTCATAATTGAAATCCTAGAGCTTTTTGTCCATCCCAATTCCCCAACTAATCAAACCTCCCCCCAAAAAAAATCCTTGTTAATACAAAACCAACACATACCTCCTAAGGACTGAGTCCAATTGATCTTATGAAAATTGATGCACAAATTACCGGTACTTAAGATTATAATATAAATCCCAGGCTGAATCCATTTTCTGCTCCAACAACCAGCATTCTAAGCAGCGTTCAGCATGGCAATCCATCCAGACATACTGTAATCACATGCACAAAAGCCGCCCAGGCACCCCTCCTCTTCTTCTTCTTCCGCTCTCTCTCATTACTACCCATCCGCTTTTAGGAGGGAAAAATCTTTATACTTATTTCTTCTTACCCAGATGTTTAAGGTTTGGGTCAACGACAAGGGGAATGCATCTCTCCATCTCCATGGACTCCTCTCAAACAAACCCCATGGACGCTGCAAAGAGGAGCTGGAGGATGCTCACTGCATTCAAGGGAGAAAAGCTCCCCCCCCCACCTCCTTATAAGAAAGAACTTCCGGGTAATGGTGAACCTTACAAGCAGGTGAAGAACAATCGTCTCCCTTCCACCTCTATTCAGGGCTGTACTAATCTAAAGAATTCCCCCCCCCCCATACACAAACACNTATTCAGGGCTGTACTAATCTAAAGAATTCCCCCCCCCCCATACACAAACACACACACATTCACAGGATGGGGGAGGGGAAGATGGAAGCAGAGCAAGCCCCCTTGGAAAGCTTGATATAGGAACAAAGTCTTAATGAAGCAAACTACTGGGACAAACCATCTAACCTCTGTTAGACTGGGAGAGAGAGATATATTATTACCCAGTTATCAGAGAAATATGTTCTTTCCAGTGCATCACTGTGGGTATGATGGCAGTATAGTAGGTCATTTGTACACACATATCTAATTAATGTAGTGTGATTAAAGATTCATTAATACTGAAGAGATATCTGACTACCAGAAGTTCAGCAAAAATATGCATACTTGTACAAAAAAACTCTTAAATACTAACATCTTTATATAAAAGGAGCAATTGCAGTATGCAAATTTATCCAGAAACAAAATATATTTGCATCTTAAAAAATTTGGGAGCAGAAGGTTCCAGGGAAGTCTGGAATGTTCCATTTTCTTTCCAAACCATGCCATTACATCAATAAACAACCAATTCAAAGATATAAAGTGAACAAATCTTTTCACTCTAGAATTTTAAATCTGACATTTAAAATTCAGACATTTTTTTACTATCTTTGCTTGATAAATTATTACTAAATTATGTACTTAGACTGGAATATAGCTAACTCAATCACAGTTTTCAAAAAGGGGTCTAGAAAAGTAAGATATTCAAATCTATTTACTTTCTAGGAGGAAAACAAAACTTTGAAGAGAAAATTATTAAATCATACAACACATTCATTGAGTGTTAGGAGCTCAAAGCACTTCCAAGAATAAAGGTACATATACTTCTGTATGAATTCTAAGGCTCCAGTTCCCAGTTAAGTATTGATTATGTGCCATCAAGTCATTTTTTACTCCTAGCAACCGCACAGATTTATGTCTATTTTAGATTTTATTTTATATTTTACATTAGTTCAATATAATCATGAGCAATTAAACAAATGGTGGAACAGATTATTTTAAAATTATTTTTACTATAGTACTTATAAAATCAGTTCCTCCTCCTTTTCATGAAATGGAAAAATGCTAGAGATTATGCCTATTGTATATCTCTGAAAATGAATAAAATATACTTATTTTTATGTTTTATACTTTTATAATTAATAAAATATATTTTCTTTGTTAAAACTCTTATTCTATAAATAAGATATTAAAATATTTCAGCCTAGGAAATCACAGTTCAAAATGGTCTTTAATAGAAAATCTACAGATCAGACAAAGGAACTATGGTGCAACAGACCATCTACTCCATCAGGAGTATAAAAATGGCAATTTTATCATCAGTCCATAATCAAATCTATATGGCTCCTTTTTTGTAATACACTAAGATATAATCCATGATTTATAAACTGCAGTGGCTATGTTCACACACTCTTGCCCAAAAAACTCAAACCACGTTCTGGCTTAATATAACTTGTTCTCACGGAACACTACGACAAAATGAAATGTATTTTAGCATTGCTTGCCATATTGGTTTCTTAACATGTTTTATGATTTGCCATGTTTTTACAACCCATATGTACAATAGGCTTTGAATCCTGTCCTTGAACATTGCCCAGAAACCACTACAACATTGAAGAAAGTACTGTATTGGTACTAGAAAATTACTATGCAATCAATTGAGAGAGGATATGTTGAGTCAGGTTGGAGAGTCAGGTTGGAGAGTACTACATATTGCAGGGTAGAGCAGGAGATACTTTTGACTCCTAATTCTCTGGAGAAAGCTCTAATTCTGGGGAAAGGTAGAAGAGGACAACCAGGTACAATCCTGCTTTGAAGATGCAGCAGAGGGGCTGAGCTTTTCAGGTAAACTGGCCAGCAGACCATGAGACTCTAATGAGCAATGTGCTTCAGTTCTGCATATCAGTGGAAGCTCAGCATGGCTTAGTGTCCTCATTCCCTGAGGAAAAAAGAAATTCAAACTCAACTTTTCAAATCTCAGCTCTGTGATCTTTGTTGTGCTGTGTTTAAAATTCTGAATTTAAAGTTCATTGTGTCCATTCTCCCTCTCCTTGGATTCATCATTTGTGCATTGGATTCCTGGTTTTGACTTTGCCAAGACTGTAAATAATATTGATGGTGTGTCATCACCACATTATAGTTTTCAGGTGTCTTTTTAAAAAATTCTACCGTATTAGGTCATCTATTTTTTGTTGCTAAGATGTTTTGAACAGTATATATGGGCCAGAATTCATTCTTTGTCATTTCTTCCTCTTTCCCATGCTGTTTTTTTTTTCTCTTGCTGGTCATGTATAAACAATTCTTAGTTCTTGGCCAGTTGCTTGAGCATTAGTCAAATACAGTTATGTACAGAACCCAGTAATTAAAAAACGGGATTAGTCTGATAATGCAAGACAAAAATAGAAATTTATCAGAGAATTCTGATCACTAGGTGCTTTCACTTCATCATCTTGGCTACTCTTCCAAGCCTGTAAGCTTGCCATCTTTTTTATTTAAATTTTCTATTACTTTAAAAATAACAGAAAAAGAAAAAAAGGGACAAAATGCAAAAAATACATAACATTATAAAAATGCACAAGTTCTTACAAAAATATACAGTTGTCACCTTAAGATGCTAGTAAAAAGGACTGCTTCCCTCTGAAAGTTTATCAGATTTATATTAGCTACCCATTGCATAGATATGGTTCTGGTGGTATACAATTTAAAAAGCCTGATCAGTGAAGATCAGCTCCAGCAGAGAACAAAAGATGCATCTCAGAAAGACAATAAATTACAACTTTCAGCTTCCAAAAGTTCTGCCTGAAATTTGCTGATTACTGGACTGAAGAAGCAAGCCTCCAACCTGCTTTCTTATTGGGAATTCAGTGGCTAATCATTTCAAATAAAGAAATACAGAAAAGCATAGATATATCCCAGCATCAGAAAATCCATTCCAGGATTTTTGTTGCTACTCAAGTCTGTGGAGTATTTTTTTTATTGCTGGCTTCTTTATTGTTGGTTGTTGATCCAAAAAGATGTAAGCTATCCACCACTTCATTATCTTCAATGTCAGTTTTAAATCTAGTTGCAGAAATATTGTCATTATTTTGGTGTTAGCCCTAATTATTCTCTTTCCAGTGAATTTGGCCCCATCCCTGTTTGCCTTTGGAAAGCCCTTCAACCTTGGTTTTTCCATCTACCCTGGAGATCCCATAGTGAGCCTGCGTGATGGTTATACAGTGTCAAATGAACTGCATTCTGCATTTTTTATGTTCGCCTGATTTATGGTTTTAATTGTATACTGCCCAGAGTCACTTTTTGAAAGATGAGGGCTATATATATTAAATAAAATAAATATTTTTAAATTCTATTGGTCACTCTTTAACAGATCCAAGATAGAAACAAAAAGCTAGCATTTTCCAAGAAGATATTACAAACATGTTATTACATTGATCAAACACGGTAAGTTTTAGGGCATAAAAATTACAGTATTAGTATTGACAATATATTTTTCTGCTTTAATAGTAAAATAATAAGTGAGCATAACTGATTAAACATGTGTCTGCCACTGTGAAAACCGGTTTCCTCTCAGCTATTTAAAACAAAGATGAGAATGTACAGAATGTTATCATATTTTGATCACTAAATTCTAAGCCTTCAGAAGCTATTTTATTTCTGTATTTTAGAAATCTGCTAATCCTTTTGTCTTAATATACTCCATTCGAAACTTTGTTCTTCTTTTTCTACAGTATTTTCCTCTTTCACTTGTCTAATTTGGGAAGATAACTTGTCTCCCATACAGATTACATATGTGCTCTATGTGAGACACACACCAGTGTTTAGAAACATTGCTATGGATGATCTTATCAATCAGTGTGCATTGATTGGTTTATAGGAGCATTCTCTTGTAGTGGTTTGTGGGAATGTCCTTGAGAGGCCATAGGAGAAAGAGCTACAGACAGGGCAATAGCCAAATAAGAAACATTTCAGCCCATGGAAAAAATGGGAGAATGGAAAGCATCTCAGAAGGACCTTCGCTAATTCTGTGGAAAACAAAAGCAACCAAGAAGAGATGTGCTTTCAGACTTGCAAGATTCTGTTACTGTAATCTCACAATTATGTTAGCACTCATGTTTTTGGTTTCTTGTCTGGATTATGTTGTAGTGTTTGACACATATGAAAACATTCAAACACTGAGGACAAGAAAATAAAACGAGAAATTTATGCAAACAGTGGGCTTGTACCACACATTTCAAAATATATGAAATAAAAATAAAATGAATATGAAAATGAAAGTGATATGAAATCCCTTCTATTGTAAACTTTAGAGAATGAATTCATCAATTAGCCAATTATACTTTGTCCTGATATGCTGTACAAATTCCAGCCTGCAGGGTTAGCTGATGGTTTTATGTGTTATGCTAATCCAGAAAATTGAGGCAAATACATTATAATTAAGTTTCAATGTACTGTAGAACTCGGGCAATTAGATCAATAAACTATGGACCAATTTCTCATGGGTTGACATGTTCAAACTGAATTATTGCTTATTTTATATTATGTGATTATTCATTGGGGATAAACCTCTGTAGTGTCTGAATATCTAAGCCAATATTGTATCCTACATCTTTTAATCTGCAATTCTACAAAAAATATACCAAACATTTTCATTTCTATTATGCTGGGACATTATTTTTTTAAAAAACCACAATAAGCTAATGAGGCAAATTGAGATAAAAAAAAAAACAATCCTCCTTCTTGCAAGTCTTTTTCTTTTTTTTTAACAAAGCAGTGAATCCCATTATTGAGCAGCAAATAAAACATTGTGGATAATAAATGGGTGGATGTAGTAGAAACACCTAGATACTATATCCATTCCAGAAAGGAAAGTAAGGACTATATGGCTGCTGTCAAGATGTAAACCAGTACCCTTTAATTGCTCTCTGAGGTAAAAAGTAATTCCTTTCAGTTCATTCATTTACAACATCTCAAAGTTCCAAAGAGGTAAACCTCAGCTTTCAAAATTAACATTGTTTTTGTTTTATTCCTTAGAGCCATCCACTAAAGACTGGAGCATATACCTCTGGAATTTAAGTTTTATACACCAAAACTGAACAGAGCTGATAAAGTATATACAGCCATTTCATATAAGTCCATAGCTAAGTCCTCCATGCATGCTGCTTGCCTCAGTCTGAAGACCTCCCCCAAACTTGAATACATGATATCCTTGATCTGTACCCAATGTACCATGAAGACAACCTTTGCTAATCCCCACCATTTCTGCTGGCCCAAACCATGCTGGGCAGGTCCACAGCAAATAATTTCAAGATAAATTTAGGGGCAGAGATCTGCCTTTATATTATTTATCTGATACTACCTGTAGGTGCACGCACCTTAGCCTATGACCATTTAATTATCAGACATTTGCCTTTTGGCAGGGCAGCTGTTCCATTGTGTCAAAAAGTTGGGAAGCATGAGGAAAATTTTTGCTGTCTGCCCTGGGGAGGGGGGGGGAAAGATGAAAAAGTCCCTGTTCTCTTTCTTCTTTCTCCTGCTTCATCTGGTGAAACAAAGGGGTGGGAGTGAGATTAATTCTTGGGGGGGGGGTGAAAAGACAGAGGACGATTTGTTCCCATATTAAGGCAGGCATGAAGAAAAAGTCCCTAGTTGGCTTTTCTCTCTGTTTTATGTCAGTAGTAAAGAAATAGTGAAGGAGGTTTGCCTTTTCTCAAGTAACTGGAAACCTGAATTTCTGACTAATCCTCTACAAGTGCCTACAGGTCTACCACAAAATATAGATCTATCTTCTACCTAGCCCTAACATATCAGTAGTTGTTCGTCTTGTATCGTTTCTGCTTCATTCTAATTATTTTCTCCCTCTGTATGACAGTCCTATGGCAACCTACAAAATACATTTGCTGTTCTGCCCAGGCGAGGCCAAAAGCAGCTACATTAAACTCACACAAGAAGTTTTCAGAATGACTTATTCATTTCTCAGCTCGGTCTACCTCACAGATTGGGAATAATGGAGTAAAAATTATATCGGTGGTTTTTTTTTTAAGTTTCTCTGGAAAAGTAGAATTTAACCTCTTCTTTTTTTTCCTTTCAAAAATGTTCTCATTTCTTCAAAAATTAAATTTGAGTTCCTTGGACCATATACGAATCCTGTTAAACTCTTCCAAATCGCTGTCGTATAGAGCCGTCTCCATTTTAGGTTACTAACCTTTCTCTTTACGGATAAATGATTCCCCCTCGCTTTGAGACGCACTCATGCTACTTTCAATCCCAACTAACTCCCATAGAACCAGACACCACTGGGAGGGGCGGGGCGAGGGAGAAGAGAAGCGCCGCGCGTCGGGCGAAGAACAGCGCGTGCCACAAAAAAGAAGAAAGGAGCGAAGGGAAACGCCAGCGCGCGTGCGTGAGTGCGTGTATCAAATCCCTCCCCTCTTTCCTCCCGCGGCCGTCGCTTCGGTTGCTTCGCAGGGGGCTTGGGTGTAACTCCATTGGGCTTTGTTCGCGCAGTTTCTTGGGAATGGTAGTATCGTGTGTTTCTTTTGCGCGGAGAAGCACACAGTGG
This sequence comes from Laticauda laticaudata, assembly GCA_004320025.1. Lineage (NCBI taxonomy): Eukaryota > Metazoa > Chordata > Lepidosauria > Squamata > Elapidae > Laticauda > Laticauda laticaudata. Next base: position 44,139 of record BHFT01028732.1, read on the forward strand.
AATTGAATATCGGCCATTTTGTTGGGTTTGCTTAATTGAAAATTGTATGTGTTACAGAGTTGAAGTTACTACATATGATGGCCCAAGTGCCGCTCAAATTAAACATGTAATACGTATGCACTAAAACTACATACTCAAATTGTTGCAGGGATGAAATAGGTTATAATCCCACGTACAGTGACTGGGCCTACCTTCTGTTGAATTCAATGTGACACCCTCCCCCAAGTAGGATTCTTAATATTTTAAACTAGGTAATGCAGTATGAGTCTGTACCTTGCTGGGTTCGTGCATTATAAATCATAGTATTTTTTCACAGAGAATACAAATATAAAAAGTATTTTTAAATAAAACAGGCTTTAGTTTTTTTTAAGTAATAAGTCAATCTGGACAGTTAATGATTACTGAATTCAGACCTGAGGTGGTTTTGAAAGAGTAATTCAGATGTGACCAAAGATAAAGCCAGCAAAATGTTAGGAGAAATGATTAGGCTCTGAAATCCCAGGATTTTATTCTTGTACAGAAAAAAGCAGAAAGCAGCAAAGCAAATTAGTTTTTGTATCAAGCATGATGCTATTAATTGGTTAGTGTATATGTGCTTAGGATAATGGACCAGATTTTAAATTCATATATTTTTCCCTTATCTAGTTTCCTTGGTTTTATCAAATACCCAGGATGTATTGACTGTATAGTGCCTGATGACAATTCATATAATGATCTGTACCATACTCCAACCAATGTCATGGTCCTGTATTTTTAACAATGACAGGCTTTCATGTTATAATGGCAGTATGGAAATGTCTACATTACAGTATGTATATGATTAAGTATATGCTGTTATTGTATTTGTGACCGATCCCATTAATATTAGCAAAAAAATTAAAACAGATATTTATCCTTCCTAAGAGTCAGTTTAGTTTAGTGGTTAAAGCATCAGGCATAAACTAGGAGATTTTGAGCTGGGACTACTAAATGGGACTACCACTTTAGGCATGAAAGCTGGCTGGGTGAAGGCTGGCTGAGTCAGTCATTCTCTTAGCCCAGGATGTCAGACTCAGTCAACAAACTGGTCAGTCAATTCCTGTCACAACCAAATGGATCAACATTTGGTTGAACAGAAAAAAGCAAACCCTGCAATTGCAGGAAAATGCTAAGAAGAAAATATATGCTTCCATCTGCAAAACTCTATTCAGCCTTTCATAACCTGGCTCACTCCCTATATATTAGACACAACTCCACTAATTTCCAGTTGCCATAGTGATTTGGAATGTGATAATTATAGTCCAGGTCAACTGGAAGATATAATCCTTGAGGAATTCATATAGGATCTTTTCCCTCTTACATGCACAGAGTAATCATATACATGTTTAATTAGAATTAATCTTACAGAATTAAGTGGAGCTTTCTCCCAAGCATGGGATGCATGGGATGATAGGTTTAAATTACACTTGGTATTTATTTTATAGGGGGCGGGGGTTGTATAAACCTAGAAGCAGAGTTGTAGTTAATATCTCATACTTGCCAACTCTACCGCTTTGGGCGGTAGACTACCGCTTTTTAGAGGTTTTGACCAGCTACCGATTTTCTCTTCTGATCTACCGATTTTGTAGCAAACCTACCATAAAATGAAATGGAAGTCATATTTTCCCTTCATTGTGCATTGATTCCCTAAAATAAGCTAGTAATTAGAATACTAATAATAATTTCAAGGAACTCATTCCTCAAAAACACCGTATTCAGCCTTGTAATATGCACACAAGTCATGTATGCACACTGCAGTGGCGCATCAGTCTCTATCATATCTACGTGCGTGCAAGACTTACTGTACACGTGTACGTGTAGCTCATAGAGATGTATACACCCCTCTCCCACACCCTCCCCCCCTCGCGCGCAAGTGCGCTCGGGCTTGGTCGCTTCGCTCCCTCGCAAAATCTACCTCTTCAGGATTTCAAAATGTTGGCAAGTATGATATCTGGATTTTTGCCTCCTGGCTATTAATGTTTATGCAATCATAATTTATTCAGTTCATCTCCTTTTCTGAACGATAAATTGACACACATGAAGTAGGTAATAGATTTGTATAAAACTTGGCTGAAATGTGGGCCAGTAGCCTATGTTTCAGCATATTATATGAATCAAAATATTTGAGTGTAATGGGATCAAGTACATTAATGTAGCAGCAATCTCAATGAACAAAGACATCTGACATTTTAAACCAGGGAGTCTTTGGATCATTTTGAAACATGGGTGCCCATGGAAATTCATTTAAGAAGTTAATTAAATTACTTCACAACGGAATGACAGATCAGTCCTTTATAATGGTGATATGTCAGCTGCATTTGTCATTTCTTTAAAAAAAAACCCAAATTTTATTGATTTTACAATTAAAAAAGAAAAACACAACAACATAATAACACGTACATAATTGAAGGGTAGAAAG
>BHFT01028733.1:0-15971 GCA_004320025.1 Laticauda laticaudata
TGGTGCTGTGTGACAGGGGCTTAAGTGTGAATCAGAACATCTGTATATTGTTACTATTTATACAGTGTAGAAATAATATTTAGCAGTTGCATTACAACTCTTTAGCAGTGTTATTGTTTTTGATTTATCAAAATGATTTAAACGTATGATCGGTGAAACTTTTAAAAGAACCTGACAAGGATGTATTATTAACCCCTTATTGCAACCCAGGATGGTGACTTAGGAAATAGTGGGAACTGTGGAATTAGCATTCCTAATCATCTACAAAATTAGGCTATAAATGTTACCAAAAACATTTGACAGAAATGGTCTGTGCAAAGCCCACAGAGTATTATTTTGTAAAATAATATTAAGGCTATAAATGGTTCAAGAAAGCTCATTGCTATTGTAAGGCAGTATTTATTAAAGGTAATAAATTTATTAAAGGTAAACAGATTAAAGCAATAATTGAATTTTGATCTCAGAAGGAATACAAATTTTCCATAATTTAAACTCCATAGAAATACCACTTTTGGTGATATTACTGGGGATAGAAATTAGAAGTACTGAAAGTTATTTCTGAAAAATATTCATGTATATAATTGAAGCAACGTTTCAGCAGAATCTCATCTGCCATCATCAGGCTTCTGTATAGAGTTTGTATACTCGTGGGTGTGGGTCTGGTGTCATTCTTCATGTTAGAAGATGACCATGTTATGCCTAACATGTTAGAACATTCTTCTAACATGAAGAATGACACCAGACCCACACCCACGAGTGCCACACAAGATGTTACCACCAAACTTCCACGTAGAAAAAAGAGTCACACCCACACAGAAGATGAGACACGACCACGGACCAGAAGCCATACCGCAGCTTGCACCACTACCCGCTGTCAAACCCTCTGACCCATACAAGCAAGCGAAACTTACCACTCACCAATGAAGATGTGCATGACCACGAAACGCGGACAGAACAAAAACCCAACAGGATCACAGTCACCAGCTCAAATCCCCTATGGAACTAAGACTAACCTGAGCAAAACCAACCCCCACACTGAAACAGAACACACCTCCAGCCAAGTCGGAACACAGCCAAAACCCCCAACCAATAGAGCCAATACACCACCCAGCAATCAGAAAACACAGTCGAAGCCCACACCCAATAAGTCACCACCCCCAACTAGCAGTAGAAAGAAGCAACGGCAGCTGCAAGCTCACCATTACTCTGGAGAAGCAACAGAGCTTGAAGAAAACAACGCCTGAAGATGATGGAATGAGACTTCATCGAAACATTGTTCTAGATACTTCCAAATTTTACCGTGGGAGGAAAACCCGAATAACAAAGATCCACATACAAATACCCGCGACAACCTCAGAAAACAAATATATTATATATATATATATATGTATATGTGCTGTTTAGATTCTTCGGGTATTATCCCACTGATTATGATAGATTCTGTTAAAGTGTCTGTAGCAACGTTTCAGCAGGAATCTCATCTTGCCATCATCAAGGCTTCTGTATGGAAGCTCTGTCTCACAGTTCCTCTGTTTCAAAATTTGAGGACTAGGTCTATTCTGATCTGGCTATATAACCTGGGTCTTGTGTTCATTGGACTTGGAGTGTTGATTGATGGTGTTTCTGGTTTCTTCTGTCTGCTTTGTTGGCTTGATTGGCTGGCAGACACTCTGTTCTTGTGTTGGAGCTTTCAATGCAGCTTGGCTCCGTGTGAAAGGACGGCTGCGTATCATCAGCAAGCTGGGTTTCACCTTGGGTGCCTGGTGGGGGTGTGCTTTGACATGGAGGGCATCAGAGGGAGTCTGGTCCTGCTTGCCTCAGGTGTTTTGCCTGGCGTGCGCGTGTGTGGAGAGTCTTTCTGATTTGAAGTGCAGGCTTCCAAATGAGTCTGACAGTCTGCTGGAACTCATCTCTTTTTCTATTATTGCCTGTCAGGTCTTTTTTCAATCTCTATGGCTTCTCTGATGATTTCTGTGCGCTGGGGTTTTCTATTTAGTGGCTAGGTTTTTAGTGCCATTGAAGTTGATTTTGTGATACCTGTGTTTTTCATGTGTTGGGACTAGTGAGGAGGTGTGTTCCAGCTCTTTTTACTGCATTTTTTTTGTTGTTCATCTAGTGTGGGTACTTATTCTTCTATTGGTCTGTCCAATGTAATGGTGGCCCGGGCATCATGTACAGGGAATTTCATATATGCCTTGGTTCCAGAGTCAATTTTGTCTTTGTGGGGTTCCTCAGGATGGCTCGCTCTATTTTTTTTGTCTGTTTTGAAGGCCAGTCTTGATGTGATGCCATGGGGTGTAGTATCTTTACTGATTTATCTGTAGTTACCTTTATGTGTAGGCAAGACAAGGCTGTATCCATAGGTCTGTTGGTCTTCTTACGGTCTCTGTTATGTTGGAGGTGTTGTTTTTGTGGATCAAGCTGGTGATTTTTGTATTTTGTTGGAAGCCATTGGCTGTCCGAATACTTCATTAGGGTGCATAGTTCAGTCTTTATATTGTGTTCTTATCTGCCAGGCGTTTGGCGTTCTGTAACTTAGGTGTTTTTGGCCACGGAAATTTATCTGTGCTGGGTGGTGTGGGATTGGGCGTTGAACGGGTAGCGGTTGGTGTTGTGTTTTTCTTTTGGTATATGGTGTTCCAGTGTTCCATCTGTTCTTTTGTTGATTAGTACATCTAGGAATGGTAATTGTTTGTTTATTTCCAGTTCCATGGTGAACTTGATTTTGGGGTGTGTGTGTGTTAGGTGTGTTAGGAAATTGTTTAGGTTTTTCTTTTCCATGGGGCCAAATCACAAATGTGTCATCGATTGTATTCTTAGCCATAGTTTGGAGGTTCTGATGGGTGGCATTAGCAAGGGCTCTGGATTCGAATTCTTCATGAACAGGTTTGCAATGACGGGGTTGAACAGTGAGTGATCCATAGGGGCTCCTTCAATTTGCTTTTATCTTTGTCCTTTGTATATGAAATATGTGTTGAGTTAGGCAGTTTGTTCTGTTAGTTTCCATGAGGTCTTTAGCTGGTTGTACTTTATTTTTGATGATTTCAAGATTTCTTTTTATCGGGACTTGTAGTGAATAGTGAAACCACGCAAACTTACAAGCAGAATCTTTTGTTCTACGTGTTAGATCTTTGATTATTTCTAAAAGTGGTATGAGTTGTTGTACATATGAAGCTCGGTCTTCAGCATGGGGCGGTATGTTGTTTTGCTAAGTATTTAGCTAGGTTTTGTAATGGTGCTCCTATGGAGGCTGACTATGGGTCTTGAGGTTATGCCTTCTTTGTGTATTTTTGGGAGGCCGTATAATTTGGGGATCTTAGAAGATTTTTCTCTTGGATGATCGTCTGTTGGATTTCTTTTGCTTTATGTGGTTTTGGTTTGTATGTGGATCTTGGAGTAGGTCTGTCATTTTGTTTCATAGTCTTTTCTGTCCATTACTACTGTGCATTTCCTTTGTCTGCTGGGAGTAATTTATTATTGCTGTATCATTTTTCAGGGTTTTGTAACGCTCTGAATTCATCTTTTTGCAAATTATTTTTTGGTGGTTTCGTTGTGCATAAGATGGGAGTAACCTGGTGTCTTATTCTGTCAGCTTCATCTGTATTTAATTTGAGTTAGGCCTGGGATTCTACTGCACATATGATGGATTCTGTTGGATTTTTTTGGGTGCTATGGATATTGAAATCCTTTGATGGGACATCATGTTTCTGTTTTTGTTGAGTTTCTCTGTTGGAACGTTGGTATATACTAATTGTTTCAGGTGTTGTGGTGGGTTATATTATTATAAAAAAAAATATATGTATTTTATATGTATATGTTATGTATGTATGTATGTATTGTATGTATGTATGTGTAGTATGTTATATATGCATGCTGTTCAGCTTCCTTCGGGTATTATATCCCATGTCATTGTAGGTGCTTTTAAAGTTGTAGCAATGGTTTCAGCAGAATTTCATCTGCCATATTCGTTCTGTGTATTGAGTTTGTATGTTGTATACAAAACTGATGAGTGGCAGATGAGATTCTGCTGAAACGTTGCTACAACTTTAAAAGCAATTACAATGATGTGGGATAATACCCGAAGGAAGCTGAACTGCATTCATGTAAGTACCCGCGAAAACTTAAAATATATATATATAAATATATTTTACTGAAACACAACCCAGACTGGATTTTCTTTCATCTTGTGACACATTGAATAATTACTTTGGGGGTTAGAGAGCATATTCAAATAAAAGTCTTAATTTATCTAGGTTTAGAATTTAACCATTGCCTTTTTAAAAAATACATTGTTTGAAAAGAAAAATCTGCTATTTTAAAAATAATTTTATTACCTTGGGTAAAAAATTGCCATGGCTTCTTATCATCCTTGCCCATCCAAAGACTGTTTCTTGGAACTACAAGAGAAAACTATACTCGATAAGCCCTATGTGTATTCAAATATATAAATCATTCCTTCGTCTAAAAGTAAGTATTTTTCTTTGAATGTGCCTTAGGAGGATATTCCTATATGGAAAATGGGATGGCCATTTACCATGACTTGGTAAAAAATTCAAGGCCTGTTATAATCCCACTAGTACACATACACATAGAGCTGTTGCTTGCATTAAAAAGCATGGCTGAACTGCTTAGAGAAATACCAAATTTGTTGTATTCTGTAGATCCATTGTTAAGTACTTTAGAAGGTAATAAATGATGCTGTAAGAAAATATTATGGACAAAGATTTCATGTATATTAAAATCATAGAAATAAAATAATATTGATGAACCTGAAAATGTGATATGATGCAGACCTGCCAACCCCTGATAAAGGAAAATCTGGAGACCCATGAAAAAAAATCTGGAGATTCTATAAAAAATAGTGAGATTCTATTTTTTTCCCGATCAAGATTAAACAAACCCCTTTTCCATCGAGGAAAGTCATTAACAGTTTATTTAAATGTTTTATTTGTGTTCCCTGTTGTAAGAAGATGCAGCTTTCTTTCTTCTATTGAAANAAAAAAGCGTTTTAAATTCGTCGTGAGATTGAGGAGCCTTGTCGTGAGACCGTGAGAAATGACAAAAAATCGTGAGACTCACGGCAGAACCCTGAGAGTTGGCAGGGCTGTATGATGAGAAGTAAATTTGGATAGTTTTCTTCCTGTTCTTCAAGCTATGCATTGCATGGTATCTCATCCGTATTTTTTTTTAATTCTGTTAGGAAGGAAGTTATGAGTTTGATCTAAATTTGAGAGACAAAAAAAAATAAATCTCCCATCGATTTGGTTGCATTGGTTTCTGCTATGTTTCTGGAGTTGGAGGATTAAATGAATGACATTGAAAAAAGAGCACCTTTACAGAAAACAATGAAACATTTTAGGATCATAATGCAAAATGATTCTATTGCTTTTGATTTTGTTGTAAAATTCCATTTAGATCAGGAGTGGGGAACTATGGCCCTTTTATGACTTGTGGACTTCAACTCCTGGAATTCCTGAGCTGGCTGGCTGAGGAATTCTGGGAGTTGAAATCCACAAGTCATAAAGAGGCCATAGTTTCTGACCTCTGAATTAGATGAATGATGGCAATTAAGGTGGAGCAGGAAATATTTTATTTGCTGGGGAAAAGATTGAAGGTGAAATTTGATATTAAAAAAATGGCTGCAGCATATTTAAACTTAGGGGTGGCTTCAACAGAGGAAATAAAAAGAGATTAAGTCCCCTCTTCATGGCTGGTAGATATAATGGCAAGACAGCATTTCTTTAAATACTAGGTTCTTGAGAGCCAGTGATATCTACAGTTTATGGATTACATGCAAGGATGTAGGGGGCTGCTGTGAGAAACAGAATCGTAAATTAAAATATCTTTATTCTGAACCAAAAGCAATTTATTCATTTTTTGTTAGTAGAATCAGATTATTTCATCAGTTAATTATATGACTTCATATGAACGTCCAACTTTTTTTTTAAAAAATACCTGTATTCACATAATATGCTAGCTAGTAATGATTACAAATTTAATTAATTCAAATTTCTGGGTTTCTACAATATATTGGCCATACAAAATAGCACCCACATGAATTGTTGTTCAAATTTAACCAATGTGGTAATTGTCAATTACAATTCTTTCAAAAAATCCACAATTACAAGTAAGATTTTGCGGGGTAAATCTTTAAATGTATATAAATGTTTTAGAAGATAAAGGGTGGTTTTAGAGTTTTTATTTTACTATTAGCAACAAACATAAAAACTCCAAAAAGTAGTCAATATATCCAACACTGGATTTAGATATTCAGCTGTCTTATTAAGATATTTTCATGTAAGATTTATTAGCTGTCCAAATGGAGGATTTGATTTTTTTTTGGCACCTATGTTCACACAACATACAATAATCATAAACCTATATATTTAACAAAAAAGAATATCCTCATGAGATGTTATGCCTCACACAACGTGGGTTAGGTTCAGACAACATACAATAACTCTAAACCCATGTATTAAAAAAACAGAATCTCCACAGATGTTATGCCTAACATGTAGATGTTAATTTAATATCCTTTTAATATACATTTGTTTGTTTATTTATTTATACAATTACCTAGTGTTCATGTCACAGAAATGACTCTGTGTAATGTACAAGGGTAGAAACACAGATTACAGATCCAAACAACAGTATCTGAGGTCAAAAACTGTAATCCCAACAAGTAAAATACAATATTAACCAGCAGAGCTTGTGTATCCTCCAAGCCTGAATACCTGGGTGGAATAGCCATGTCTGCAAGGCCTTACAAACTGCCAACTCCATTTTTATCTAATTTACTGCATTATTTGACCCTATCCTTAATATTCAAATAAATCTGATAACATGAACTAACTGAGTGAAGAAGTCCTGGTTTCCTTTGTATGGCAGCCATTCAGAAATTTGAAGAACATATCTGAAAGACTGCTTGACTCCAATTGTTTCAATGTGGGTCAGCAGAGTAAGTTTACTCCAGGTTCCCTCTATTCAACATTGTCATCTTATAGTACCTAGGAAGTATGTCTTTCCTGATGCAGTTCATACCATTTGGAACAGTACTTTCTCCAGAAATAAGGATGGTGCCTTCTCTCCTAGGGTTCTGGACAACTTTGAAAAGCTAGCTTGGGGTTGATATTTATTATTTGTTAAAAGGATATGTTTTATTTTGTTGTTGTCTATTGGATCATTTTAGTCTGTGCTGTCTGTTTGAATTAATATTTTTAGCTGTTTTAATATTTTTTAGTTTTGTACATGACCCAGAGTCTACTGGAATGGCTAATAAATGTAAATAAATTTCCTAACTCTTTTCAACTCTAAATATTCCTTCAACATTTTCTAATAAAATAGTTTTTCCTGTATTTGACTGATCTCTTAATTCATTCTAATTAATTTATGCCTTTCTGAATTATTATAACCAAAACTGGATGTAATATTCCACATGGGCCTTATTAACGTGATTGGAATGCAGTCCTAAATCACTGCACCGTATTTATTGATATTAATATATTCTGAAATCACATCTATTTTGGTAACCATAAAAGGCACTATCCTCATTTTTAATTCATCTTACTAGGGCCCAAAGAAAGCTGTTGGGGAGGATGTGTTTAGGTTATATTTGCAACATGTACATATGGCTCATTTTGCTTCAGTGCATCTTTAATTAGTGACTCTTTGTAGTATCTTAAATGAGACACTAATATATTACCAGGATTTTGAAACAAAAATGGCAATATAATGGGCATAACAATATAATATAGAATCTGTTGAACTGTAACGTCTGTTATAAAATTAAATCCAAATTCCATTGCCATTAAATTCTTAAGTTGTTTTTTTTTGGGGGGGGGGGGNTTTGGGGGGGGGGGGATTATGTGGCAAACACATAACCCCAGGAAAAGGTGTCGCTTACTTAAGAGTTGCTGAAGATGCTATATGTCTCTGTGTCCTAATCATAATTTCACTTTCATCATATGTGTATCAGAAATTTGAAATATTTATATCTATTGAAGCAGAAGATTTTCATTTCATTGATAGTGCATTGGGGAGTTTGTAGAATAGGAGAAATAAAGAGTCTCCATGAAGAATTAATGAACTTTCCCCTTCTCCCATGTTGCTTAAATAAATACATTCAAGTAAAATTGCAGAAATGGACAACGTTTTTGTCTGTGTATGTCTCAAATCCTTACTGGTGTTGCCTCATTTTTTGTGAAAATATGAAATACATTTCAGACAAGAAATCGGAGTCTCACAAATTTCTGTTTGTAGTTTATGTGTATCAGTATTTTAAAGACTTTGGAAGAAAGAAATGGTTTTTTTTTTGATAAGATTTCTTTTAAAAAGGCAAGGCCATTTTATAGAACAGTATTAAGAATATATATATTCTATAGCTACTGATTTCAATGGAATCACTCATTTTCAACATGATCAGATAAAATCATGATCAGATAAAAGCTATATTGCAATAAATTGTCTATGTCTTTTTCTGAAATATATAAGGTTTTAACAGTCATATATTCATATCTTTTTTATATTTGGCATGTAATGTGATGTTAGTGATACCAAATCTGTAAAATCTTACATATCATATATACAGAATACAAGCACATGCACACAAACATGAACATTATATTGTGCTTATCACATTATTATATTGTGCATATATATATATATATATATATATAGTCCCTTGGGATTTCTTCTTTTCCTAAATAACATGCCAGTGAGTAAAGCATATAAGGCAGGATGATAGAAATGCAAAATCTGTTATATCTTTGTCTATCCTTCCTTTTACCTTTTCTTTGCTGCACTATCTTATCTGTCTGATTCTCACAGGAGACATGGACTACAGCTGGGACCATACTTCTTGGCATAGCAGTGAGGCATCCCCAATGTCTTTGGTGAGACATGTGGAGCCTTACCATTTAGTTTCCTTTATCATTTCATGTTTTCTTTGTTTTATTTACATCTCAGCATGTTTTCTTTCTTGTATCCTTTTTTATCCCATGCCTGTAGGGGACAGTCAAAGGGGAAAAAGAAAAACTAGTGAACAGGCAGTTTTGTCGGACTCTAACATCTTACTTGAAAAACAAAAGAAAATGGTGTGTTTTGGTGGCCAGTCTTTGGAAGAGGACTTGGAGTGGTCTGAACCTCAGATTAAGGACTCTGGGGTAGACACTTGTAGTAGCACAACTCTAAATGAGGAACATAGCCATAGTGAAAAGGTACTGGCTTTGTGGTGCCTGCATTTTAATCTGCTCATTTGGTCTTTGTTTGCTCTCTGTCACTCATTAAAACAGATCAAGAATACAAAGGCAGGTCTAATCTAACATTTCTTGAGGTGCAGAAAAGAAAAACAAAACCACAATTATGGATCACTGTGTGGATATCTAAAAAGTATAAGGAAGAACAAAATTATCCAGGCACTAAAAAGAAGCATTGCTTTTATGGACATGCAATACTATTTTGGTGATATTATCTTTATGATTAAGCAATGAGAATTATTTCTGGATTGGCATGTTTAATTACCACTTAATGCCCCTGGGGTTGGAAATTAAATTAATAGTTTGATTCCCATGTTGAAAAAAAATGGGAGAGGGGGAACTGTATCTATTTGGACAGAATTGTTTTTCTTTTTTCCCTTTCATTGCCATGTTCATTTGTTTTGTCACCGTGATATTATCTGCATTATGGGATAGTAGCTGCATCTGCTGTATATGGTTTATTACTGTTCTTTCTTGCTTTCTGTTGTAGGCTATCACTGTTGCCAAATGTTATGTGCATGTTTATTTGTGTACATGTGAGAGCATGAAACTAGTACATTATGTGAAAAAATGCTATGATTATAAAAAATCAGATGTTCTAAATTTGAAAACACTGGCTAAATTTTTCAGAAATACTGATATGTATTATTCTGGAACTTATGTCGTAAATAACAATTAACTGTTCAGATATAGCTAGTAGAAATGTTTAAATTATTAGTTCATTGAAATGAATTTTAGAGACTGAACATGGTGGGATTTATTTTCAAGTAATATGTGGCTTTTTAATTACTTAAGTTCATAATTCATTTGTTAACTTTTCAAGTATTTTTGTATTAGATCCCCCATTCATGTTCTCTATATTTATAAATGATGTTTACTGTATTCAGATCCATAATGGTAAACTGAATTTGTTTACAATGTGTAGGTATGATTTTGGTATATTTGGTATAGAAAGTTAGCTAGGAAGTTGTGAGAAATGACTTCTGATAATCTAATGGAATGATATGAACTCTGATTCCTATCTGCAAAAACAGTAATAGTGTAATCATAGCTATTTCACAGTACATAATAGTGCCAAATAAATGTTATGTTGGGATTCCTTTTAACAAATGTAATTTTCTTGATTTTTTATTTTGCTTAATGTATACAACAGCATCCTGTAACCTGGCAGCCATCCAAAGATGGAGATGGCTTAATTGGCCGAATTTTGTTAAATAAGCGCCTAAAAGATGGAAGCGTGCCTAGAGATTCAGGAGCAATGCTTGGACTTAAGGTTAGTAGTCATATTTTTCAGTTCAGATGCAAATATTTTTATTAGAAATAGTTATTCTTTTTTATATATCTTAATACTATTTTTCAAAACAAAGATACTACTTACAACCAATTTTTTTAAAAAAGTACTTAATCATAAGAATCCATTGGAGTTGGGTGACCAATATGTTTGAATAAATAGATGCCAGATGCTTTATTTTTTCTTGTTATAAATTTATTAAGAACTATTAATTAATTAATTAAATTAACTAATTAATTAAAATCAGAGCATATTACAACTCTGTTGTATGAGTTGCATTGGTAGCCAGTTTTCTTCTGGGTTTATTTATGGTGTTAGTAATGACCTACAAAGTCCTAAGTGACAAAGGGCTGGGTTATTTGAGGGATTGGCTCTCACCCCATCAGGTCTGGGAGAAGGGGTATGTTACAGGTCTCACCCACTAAGAAATATTATCTGATGGGGCCTAGGAGGAGGGCATCTGTCCTATAGAAAATTATTCTCCATGAGGTTAGATTGGTACTAACCCTGTTGACCTTCCAAAAGGGCTTGAAGAAATGGGTTTGTCATCATCTCTGGGGATCCAGTGATGGTGTGGAGTCTGCAGAATGATAGTACTATTAGTAAAATGGATTGCACTTTCCTGCAATTTGTTTTTCTGGACTTTAATGATTTTTAATTAAGTGTGTCTTAATGGCTTTGTTCTTAATATTTTGATCATTTCTTTGCATTGTTTGGGGTTTTTTAACTGTGTGAGGCGCCCAATCGCATATGTGAGATCGGCAGCAATAAAATGTGAACAAATAAATAAAATGTTAATAACATCAAATTAAAGCATTACCAATTCAAAATCTTTCTGGACCTCAAAACAGTTCAAAAAGAGTGAGCAAATTTAGAGCAGATTTGCAAGAAATGAGAAAGATGTACGTAGAGAAATAACATTGTAGGAATATGTATGTATGTATGTATGTATGTATGTATGTATGTATGTATGTATGTAACATTGAATGGAGGCCTATACTCACTTAAATTTATATTAGCTGAATATAGGTTGCTCAGCAACTTCATATGATCAGTTATATTTAGTGTGGCTTAATATAGACTAGAAATATTGTGCATCATTTTCATACATGGCTATATTTAGAATATTTAGCCTGACCTGCCTGAAAGTGTTATACTTAATTATTTGCATATACATTGCAGATTAAATATTTGATGATCTTTCCTTGACAATGTAGTTGGAAACAACTGGAGAATAAAACTCAATCCCTCAAGAATAAAAAATACATATGCTACATATGTCTTGCTCTTAGTTGTATGACTTTCATAAGTTCATTTTACAGAAATTCAATTCTCACTAAGGGATTTGAGCACCGTTGAAAGATCATGGCTACAGATATGTGATAATATTTATCTAAAGAATGAAATCTATTATGTACTGCTCCCTGATGGCCTCTATAAGTAAAAATACCAGACAAAGTATACGCTGTGTAATAATTAATTCCTCCCCTCTGAGGCTAGGGAAGTCATATCAAACCTTGTAAATGAGGGTATGTAACACCTGTATTTCTCTGATCTGAGAGTTTAATAAAAAGAGAAAGAGAACTCAATATAACCTTCTAAAGATAGTTCTTGCAGTTTAATATTTTGCCTGCATCTGTCACAATCTTTCTTCCAAGTGGTGGATATAGTTATGATCCCTATTAGTTTTTTGAGCAAATATCAGTTAAATAAATTGAATGACTGTACAATTTTGATGTAGTCTGTTCCCAGTTTTGAAGCATCTAGTTGCTTAATATTCTATTCTTATTTGCCACTTCCTAACCATCATCCACATTTTTGAACAGGCAGATGAAACGATCCAGTTCTTTTACATTTTTAAGGGTTATCTACAGTTTGTTGTCAGCTATAATCAAAAAGATAGTAAAACAAATAGACATCTTTGTGGACCTCCCTTGCCTTCTCAATTATTCATTGAACATTGGTAGTATGATCCTTGTTGCTCTTGTCTCTTCTGAATCAAGCTTGTATATCAGTTCTCTTTCAAGAATTGTTGATGTCTATATTGCAAAATCTTAAAGATTAGTGTACTATCGTGTGAAATACAGTTGATTAGCAATCTGAGCATCCTTTAGCACAATGCTTTTTGATATTGGAATACACATTTATATTTTTCAATCACTTGGCCCCTGCTCACTTTTCCCTAGGTACTTATAAATTGTCACTTGCACTCTAACTATCTCAGTTGCAAAGTTTAAAACACTTCTTTTTCTAATTCATCAATTCCTACAGCTTTGTAATTTGCAATATTTTTAGGACCCATTTAATTTTACTTTCCAGAATTTTATTCAGTGGTACATATTAATTAATTTAGTGATATTTTTTCTACAGTTCTTCAATATATTCATACTATCTCTTGTTCTTTCTTCAGTAGATCTTTGTCTCTCTGTGTGTAACTCATTTTTCATGTTAGCACTGTGCAGTTTGCTTTCCCACAACTATAATTTAAACATTAAAAATTAAATTTTTTTTAAAAAAAACTTTAAAATGCCCTAGGATTCCATTACACATTTTTAAATATAGTTTGGAATGAATTACAATGTTAACAAACAGTATTGTTTCATGAAATTATGTTTCGATTCCTGGGCACATATGCAAAAAAATGTTTGTGGAAGTGATAAATTTTCTCTCATTGTAACAGAGGAGTTGGATACAACTTGCAACCATCTGTTTAGCAACCATTTGAAGTTATAGTGGCAATGAAAAAAATGACTTCTGACTGAGCCTCACACTTTCGACTGCATTCCCGTGGCCACATGATAAAAAATTCAGCTCTTGGCAATTGGCGTGTATGGTGTGTACAGTTACAATATCCTGGGGTCATGTGATCACCATTTGCAGTTACTAAACAAGGCAGCTGATAAGTGAGGGCAACCTATATGTTCAATTTTTGTGTGTCCAAATACTATATAAACTAAAGTGAACCAATTTACAGTAGTAATAATATACACTTCATAATTATAGGTTCTGTAAATGCACTTATGCACATATTTATATATGAAATTTGTCATCAACTTGATGGAGGTAGCCTGATCGAATCAACAGCTCTGAACTAAACTAAAAATATTTCTGGAAAATACCCATAAGAAAATATTGGTCTATTTTTTAATGTCCTGATCAATTAATTCTAATATATTTTATGTAAGTTTGGGTACCAAATTAAAACTGATCTGAGGAAAAAAAGACCTATGTGAATTTTTAAAATATTATTTTTATCATATGTTTAAACAGGTGGTTGGAGGAAAGATGACTGAATTAGGCCGACTATGTGCATTTATCACCAAAGTAAAAAAAGGAAGTTTAGCTGACACAGTTGGACATCTTAGGCCAGGTATGAAAGCTGATTTGAATTTCATAATTGAAAAATGATAATTCTGGATTTTAGTCTGGTTTAATGTATATGTTCAGTACTGGAATGCACAACTGTCTTATTAAAACCTTTCCTCATAATAGTATGTATCTTTATTTTGTTGCAAAATTTGAAATTATTCATTTTTAGGTTTTTTTCAGCATATGTGATATGTATATATTTATAATGATAATTACAATTATGACAAATAAATGAGAAACAAATGATAATGGTGAGAAGGTATGATAACCCATATCTGTTATTTGAAAATAATGATGTGTGAATTAGAAAATATTTCTCTGGGCATTTTAATATTTGGTCATATTCAGAAACCTTTTCAAGTAACTTTGTCCTGATAGCTTATAGTTTTAAAGCTGAAACTCGATAATTTGAATCAGCGGTGGAATTCAATTTTTTTTTTTTACTACCGGTTCTGTGGACATGGCTAGGTGGGTGTGGCAGGGGAAGAAGGATACTGTAAAATCTCCAGTCAGAGGTGGTATTTGTCGGTTCCTCGAACTACTCAAAATTTCTGCTACCGGTTCTGCAGAACTGGTCAGAACTTACTGAATACCACCTCTGACTTGAACTGAACATAGCAGGAAACAGACACTGACATTCTACTTAATTTAAAATAAATTAGAATTAAATGTGCCATTTAAATTACATGAGGGAATAAAAATATTTTAGATAGTAAAAGGAAAACAGAGATATTTCTCTGTTTCTCATACGATCATATGCACTTGGTGTTATGTTATGTTCCTAGATTTTTTTAAAGGCTAAGCATTTTTAATGAAGTCCCACTAAAAATAAATATGTATAAGGTGGTTGAGATCACTTGTATTATATAACTTATTTTGTGGATCCCCATCATTTTGATTATTTGCCATCAACTTGGTTGGCTCTGAATGATCACATGGATAGGTTTTTCTCCCCAAGTTAGTTCTTTAGATTTTCCAATATACTGGTACGTCCACCATCAGTACAATTGAGTGAATTCATATTGCTGCTGTTTCTTTCCATCTTTTTATTTAAGAGTCCTATTTATTTATTTGGGAAGTGGAATATAGTTTCATCCTCAACTTAAAGATGTCCTTTTATCCAGGAGAATATCCAGGAGAAGCCATTTGTTGCAACTGTTATTTAAAATCAACATCTAACATGAAGATTGTGGAAATCATTCTTATTTTAAATATATTTATTATTTATTTTGTATTCAGTGGCAGTGTTCTATTGAACTTATATTAAAAGATAAGTAATGTAAGGTGAAATAATGTTCTACATACTTTATTTTAAGAAAAAATATGCTAATCAAAGTAAAATTTTCTTTTAATTGATATTTGTTATTTAAATATAAATGCATTTTGTGTTATTGAACAAAGTTCACATATAGCCTTTAAAAAAATTGAATTTAAGCAAATTATAATGATCAAATGTCACTAATACAGATAAGGATTCGGAGATCTACTTTTCTTCAGTAAATAGATTATGATGATTATCCTTTTAGGTGATGAAGTATTAGAATGGAATGGAAGGCTTTTGCAAGGAGCCACTTTTGAAGAAGTGTATAACATCATTCTTGAATCCAAACCAGAGCCACAAGTAGAACTTGTAGTTTCAAGGCCAATTGGGTGAGTTATATTATAGAATGCTTCTTTAATCATTTAAAATTTGCACACAATCTCATTGATATTCAATAGAATAGAGCAGAACAAAATTATTGGCCAAGTGTGATTGAACACACAAGGAATTTGTCTTTGGTAAATATGCTCTCAGTGTAGATAAAGAAAAAATAAAATACATTCTTCAAGAATCATAAAATACACTTTGTGATAGTCATAGGTTAGTAATAAGCAATGAAATCATACTAGGAAACAAATAAAACAATATAAATTGTCAAGATACAAGTAACATGGTTATAGTCATAAGTGGGAAGAAACAGGTACTAGGAAGGATGAGAAAATAATAGTAATACAGTCTTAGTAAATAATTTGACAGTGTTGTGGGAATTAGTTGTTTAGCAGAGTGATGGCATTCA
>BHFT01028735.1:0-11606 GCA_004320025.1 Laticauda laticaudata
CATTTGTCAGAAATGGTGTAGGGTCTCCCTCTTGGGCAGGGGGTTGGACTAGATGACCTACAAGGTCCCTTCCAACTTTGATTATCTGTTTGATCTGTTTGGGTCTAGATCCTGGCAGGTTTCATAGTCCCAGGATGAGCCAATGATTTTGGAACTGAGCAAAGTTGATCTGTTCAAATACTTTAAAGCAAGGGGGGAAGTGCTTGAGGGGGAAACAAAAGTAAGTTCTGCTCTCAAGACCCTGCTTCAAGGTCACTCAGCTGGAAGGAGGCAGCTACATACCAACCTGTGATTGAACTGACTTATGAAAATATCTTTCCTGAAGCCAGACTGGCTATGTGGGGTGGATAATGGGAGGCATTTAAGGGTGGAGAAAGTTGAACTTAGGGATTTTGGTGCACGATCCTATGTGCATTCTATAGTTCTGGCTATGCAATACTGCAGTACACTTGATTTCTAATACAGCTATACCTCTCTCAACAAATGGAGCCATGGATCATTTCTTTTTGGAGGTTTAAGTCAGGGCAGGTCTGACATTGACTCTCTTTCAGGGTCATGGATATTCTTAGGAAAAGCAGATGACTCGGCACAAAACCAAGAACATATGAGCAGAAAAGTGGGAAATAGTAAAATGCTTTAGACATGGAACATCACCTGCTTAACATGGAGTTGAGTGGAGGAATGCCACAGACTACTCAGTCCAAAAATTACAGTTATGGAGCAAGGAGAAGACCAGAAGGAAAAACCAGAGAGTGTGAAAATGTGGACAAACCAGGAGTGAACACAGGCTTTGTGGCAAGCATGGATATTCTAGTGCTACATAGTGGAACTCTGTGAGTTAAAAGAATTGTTTGGCAGCAAGGCCAGAAAAACTCATAGACATTTCAGGACCAGATACTGAGAAAAGAAGGAGACATATAATAAAGTATAAGCAGGAAGTGAGGAAAAGAGACTTGAAAGGAAGGTTACAACTTATATTTCTTAAACTACTTTGTACGTACATGGAAACACATATTGGTTTTTGTAAATAATAATAAGTCCCTAATTAAAGTCCTCTGTGAAGTGGTGGGATTCAAAAAAAATTACTACCAGTTCTGTGGCCATGACTTGGTGGGCGTGGCAGGGGAAGGATACTGTAAAATGTCCATTCCCATCCAACTCCAGGGGAAGGATACTGCAAAATATTCATTTCCTCCCAACTCCTGGGGGAAGGTTACTGAAAAATCCCATTCCCTCCCCACCCCAATATCCTGCTTTCCAGCTCCAGCTCCTGTGCAGGGCAACAAAAGAAGACCCAGCCAATCAGCTTGGGACTTGGAATAGATGGGGGCAGGGGCAGTCAGTGGTGGTATTTGCCAGTTCTCTGAACTACTCAAAATTTCCACTATTGGTTCTCCTGGTCAGAACCTGCTGAATACCACTTCTGACTATGTGTGTATATGCTTGTGGCACGTGTCTATTTCAGTTCCTACCCTGATCCCACCCTGTCAAAACCACTCTTTTTTCTCCAACACTGCCTTGCCTCATTTCCCAAAACCTACATGCCATTGACAGGCATAAGTGACAAAAGCCTTGTCTTTTGTCACTTATGCCTATAACTCTGGACTGGGTTCTGTGTACTCTGAGTCTAGGTTGCTGAACTCTTAGCTTTCATACAGTTTGGCACTATGAGCACTGGGTCCTGGCTCTCATGCAAGATTTCATTTCTCTTGCAGCTGGTGTGCAACTGCTAAGCTGAGTGTGTTCTACTAACCTTCTTAATTGTTTGAATTCTGATTCCTCATTACACCAATTTTAGCTGGCTGCTATTTGATTGCTTAGCCTAGAACAAAAGAAGAAGAAAAAGATGATGTCTTTTCTGTTGTTTCCCTCTGAAAGAATATCTCCCCTAAGATTTGCCTGGGTCTGACCCTGTTATCCTTCAGGAAATCTCTAAAAACCTGAATGTTCCCTCAGGCACTGGGGGCCAAGAAATTAGATGCACTTATCTGGGGTGATATAGTAAATATTAATATAGTATTATATTAATATATTATATAGATATAGTAAACACAGCCCAGCTGTGTCTTTTGTTGTCATTATTTATTTTTGGTCATTTTATTCATGGGGGATATTGTAATTTTGTTTTTAAAGCTATATACCCCCTACAGTTTCATTTTTTTAAAAGTTGGGCAGCCATATAAATCCTTAAATAAATAAACTCCCTCACCTGGTTTATTCATGATTGCGCAAACTGGAAATAATTAATTAGAAGCTTCCTGATTTAATCACATCTCACGTAGAGAAAAGAGGCTGCCTGTGTGAGGAAAAAGCTGTGTGAATAGTTTAGTTTAACAAGATGAAGCATGACTGTCCATCATAAGACCCAGTTCATTTCTCAAATATGAACTTCATGCTCAGATATTGTTCAAAATGCCAAGGAAATTAAGAAGGAGGAATAGAGAAGAAGGAATAGAGAAAGAGGACAGAGAAAATACCAAGCAGTTTCCCCCAGCCAAATCTTCATTTTCACTAAATGAAAAACACATGGCAGAGAAGTGACTTGCTATGGCCATATGAAATCTAATGGCATAAAACTGCTCTCCAGAAGTTCTTCTTCTGAAAAATTCAAGCTCGCCTCTTTAACTGCCAGAACTAATTCTGTTTATCACCTAATTATGTGAAATGAAGTGGCTGCAGATTTGCTTAAAACTGTACAATTGTTGAAGCTCCATTAAGTAACCTGCTGAAGAATTTCAGAGTCTTTCCATATAATTCATTGCAAACCATTTCCATAGGCCCATTAACAAAATATTTGCTCTTTGTGCCCTAGCAACAACTTGCTGAAAATATCTCAGGGTTGACCCCTTCAAAAAAAAGGTCTTCCATAAAGCACTTTCTGAACAGGTGTTTGGCAGCTCAGTTCTGTGGGATACTTTTATTATCAGACAGCCACATTTATTTCTTAATGTGGATCTGATCAGCTAATAATTATGATTTTATTTTTATTGCTCACCATCAGAGGTTGTTTGAAATGAAAACACTTGTTTTTTTAAAAAAAAATACCTTAAGGTAAGATTGGGGTTAGCTGGGGTTTTTATGGCCTTCAATACATGCTTCATCACTGAAGGTTTTTAAGAAGAGGTTGGACAGTCACTTGTCTGAAATGGTACAGGATCTCTTGTTTGAGCAGGAAGCAAAATGTAATCACCAAACTGGTAGTAACACGGATTGAATCTTACCCCTGCCTTTACTTCAAAGTTATCTGAACAATATCCAAGGGCGAAAGACTTTGCCGTTCATTCTTTGCCATGATCAGATCACTTTCTTTTGCTATTGTGATATAACTGAGGTGCTCTCTGAGCTTGTTTGTTTTCTTGCAGACGTTTCATTACCTGAACAAGGCAACATCATCAGTGCTAGCAAGAGTGCTGTTTGCTGTCAGTTTATATTCTGGTGTCTTGCCTGTCTGTGTGGGCGGGGGACAGTCTTAGAGATTCTTTGGTTGAGCTGTTTGCTGATGGCTCTTTGGCAGTTTCTTGATTGTGGTATTGCTTACTTGGTCTGAAGTTGACCTTGAAGTTAATCTATACCAGTGATGGCTAACCTTTTTGGGATCCTGTGCCAAAAATTGTGCGTGCACTTGCACGCTTGCACTCATGTGCCAGCATCCAGAAGGCAATGCATGCCCCCCATGCCCCCTACACATGCACGTGCAATCACCCACCCACCCCCATCACCCATATCTGCACTGCGCCTCACAGCTGATTTTTGGCCAGTTTGAGGTCTTCTTTGGCCTCCCAAAGGCTTGAGGAAGGCTTCTGCAAGCTTCTGCAAGCTTTGCAGGCCAAAAACTAGCCGTTTCATCACTTCCTGTTTTTCCAAAAATACTGGAAGTGATGAAACGGGGCAAGTTTTCAGCCTGCAGAGCTTGCAGAAGCCTGCAGAAGCCTTCCTCAAGCCTTTGAGATGCCGAAAAAGGCCTCAAACCAGCCAAAAATCAGCTGTGAGGTGTGCACATGCACAATGAGGTAGGTTTGCCTGGAGCTCGTGTGCCAGCACAAATGGCTCTGCATGCCACCTGTGGCACACGTGCCATAGGTTTGCCATCACAGATCTATACTGATTTGAGCGTGGATTACTGATGAAGAGGTGCTGGAGTTTTTTTGCCCTCTTTTTGGCTGGTTAATTATCCATTTTGCATAGTCTATAGATGTTCTTAATGTCTATGTGTCTATTGATGGCTGGTTTGCCAGAGTGTCAGGCTTCGAGAAATTCCCTGGCATTTTTGGACTTGGTCTGGTCTAGGATGGTCACAAGGTCAACTTCAGACCAAGTGGAATTAAATGAAGTGAAGTGAATTTTGCCCTATTTTATGACCTTTCTTGTCACAATTGTCAAGTGCAACTGTTAACACAGTTGTTAAGTGCATCTGGCTTCCCCATATTGACTTTGCTGTCAGAGGGTCGCAAATGGGGATCATGTGAGTCTGGGACCCTGCAACTGTCATAAATATGAATCAGTTACCAAGCATTTGAATTTTGATCACATGACCCATAGGGATGCTGCCATTGTAAGTGTGAAAAGTAGTCACTTTTTTCAGTGCCCTTTGAACAGTCACTAAATAAACTGTTGTAAGTCGAGGACTATTTGTAAATCAGCCTATTATTAACTGAAATTGGATTGTGGAAAAATGGAAAATGCCCTAAACCCAATCAAGTCCCTGAGTCAGCCATTTTCTATTTGGACTTGCAGTCCCTTCTCTTGGGCTTTAGGGAGTAGTCTTAACTCTCCACCCCCACCCTGAGATACCCAATTGTGAAGTAGGAACCTTTCGCAAAAAAAAATGCTCTCAACAATTAAGCCCTAGTCCTTCTCATGTTTTCCCATATAAATTATCTAGGTTAATTAAAACCTAATTGATGTTTTCCATCAGGATGAAACATGACATAGATAAGAACCCTTGAGAAACAACCTTTTTGTCAGGATCTAAATAATGTTTGTAACATTTCCTATCTATTGAAAAAGACAATTCACCAAAGAGCTGCTTGTCCTAATCTTAAATCTATCACTGTGGTGGAATACCTATCTGACCTCAATTACTTCCTTTCAAGTTCTTGAGTTAGATGGGGTTATTTTTTAATACCTGAGAGTCAACATTTGACTTCTGGCAACTGCCTGGACTGCCTAGCAGTTTGTTGTTGTTTTTTGTTTCCTTTTTCTTAGGGGTGAAGAGAAAATGGCTCATTAATAGCTCTACTTCAGTTTGGAGAAGAATATCATCTTGGAGTGCCACAGAACTCTGTCTTCAGCCCCATATTATTTAGGGTCTTAGAGGAGGACGTTTTATTTATTTATTTATAAAACTTATATCGCTGCCTACTCACACATGGCAACTCAAAGACATAAAAACACCAATAAAGAAATAAATAATAATAATAAAAAGAAAAATAATAAAATAATAACCCTTCACCAACACACATTCACACTAACCATTTAATGGGTTCCATCCCCATCTGGGTTCCCCAGGCCCACTGGCAGAACCATATCTTCAGGGCCTTCCAAAAGAATGTTAGAGTGTGGGCCAGTCTAATCTCCAGGCAAATGATATTCCAGAAAGAGGAAGCCATCATGCAGAAGGGCCTTCTTCTGGGTCCCACCAGATGGATCTCCTTAGGGGGACAAGACCCAAAACATTCCTTACCTCCCCAGTCTAGTGGGTCAGGTAGATGTGACTGGCAAGAGACAGTCATCAGATAACCTGGTCCCAAGCCATGCAGGTTGAGGAAATGCTTACAAAATTCTAGAGTGACACAAAACTATGAGGTGTGGCAAATACTTCAAAGGAAAGAAAAGGGATTGGAGAAGATCTAGACAGGTATCAACAGGGTGCTGAAATGAATAGAACAGAATCTTACAGAAGGGAAATGTGAACTTCTTCACCTGGATAGGAAAAATGAAAGGTCCAAGTATAGGATTGGAAAGTCTTTTCCATGTAGAAGGGATCTGGATATCCTTCTAAAGCACATGTCAAATCTGAGGCAGCAGTTTAATGCAGCAGTTGCTGCAAATGCCATATTGGAATGCATTAAAAAGAGCATAGAACCGAATTCAGAGGAAGTCATTGATCCATTTTAAAGCACTGCTCCATTTGCTATATTATATTCAGTTCTGACCATCAAACTAAAAAAGGTAACAAGTAGCAGTTAGTTCAGAGGAATCCACCAAGATGGTAAAGGGTTTGGAAACCAAGCTCTATCAAAAACAGTTAAAGGATTTAGATGTGTTTGTGAGGTACGAAGACCACACCTAGAGTACTGCATCCAGTTTTGGTCACCATACTATAAAAAAGATGTTGAGGCTCCAGAAAAACTGCAGAGAAAAGCAACCAGGATGATTAGGGGACTGGATGAAGAACGATTACAGGAACTAGGCTTGTCTTGTGAAGAGAAGGATCAGGGGAGACATGAAAGCAGTGTTCTAATACTGAGGGGCTACCACAAAGAGGAAGGGGTCAAGCTATTTTCTAAAGCACTTGAAGACCAAACAAGGAATAATTGATGGAAAATGAACAAGGAGAGATTTAACCTGGAAATTAAGAGAAATTTTCTGACAATGAGAACAATCAACCAATGGAACAGCTTGCCTTCGGATGTTTGTGGGAGCTTCATAACTGGAGGCTTTCAAGAAGAGATTGGATTGCTATTTGTCAGAAATGGTGTAGGGTTTCCTTCTTGGGTAGGGGGGTTGGACTAGATGACCTGCAAGGTCCCTTCTAACTCTATTCATCTGTAATCTATCTACAAAGATAACAAAGGAATAGAAATCAAGTTGGATATATGTATAGGATGCTAGCCTGCCACATGAAGTAGTTGTTAGGAATATAAGTCACCTAACAGCTATTTGGGTTGGACAATATATAAATTAGGATAGACATTTTAATACTGTATCTTTAAGAGAGTCCTGGAGGTGTCATTGGGTGTGGCTTCTCAAGCAGCCATTAGATGGAGCCAGAAACTTGGATTGTTTAGTCTTAGTCTCAGAAGAGACTGTGTCTCAATATCTCTGTTTTCCTTCTGTTGAAAAGTATTGCCGTTCCTCCTAACAGACTGATATTTTTGGATTTGATGTAAGTCTGTTACTGAACTGTTTTTTGACAGTGGACTTTGTTATTGGATTATCCCTAGACTGATCTTAACCTGTGAATGACTTTGGACTGCTTATTTTGAACTTTGCTTCATTGAAAGTAAATAAAATTTATTAATAAATAAAGTAAAATTTGTTTTACTTTATTGAAAGTAAAACTCTACATTTACTGTACAGTGTATCTGTGTGCTGTGTGTGTATTATTCAAACACTACTCTCAATACGTCTCCCTGTATCCGTATGCGCTCATCTCTCCTAACGGGAACTCACCGTCAATCCTGGTATTGGGGACCAGGCCAGATGGACAGCAGACTCAGACTTAAACTGAGAGTAGTGGTGATATGCACAGTGCTACTTGCTTGACAACTACCCAGTCGAATCTTTACCTGCGATAATTCTGTGCGATTACTATCTCTGTAAGAGATTTGGCACAAGACATTCTAACATTCTATCCACTGAATATCCCAGTTGGATGGACAAACTGATAGATTACCCTGGTCTCTATGAAGTGCGTCTGCTTATCTCGTGTTGAGCGTTTAGAGAAAGGTTTTATGAGATATGTTAGTTGCAGACCACCGGATTGAAGCTTGGGATCCAGAGATATGAGAGACGACGTCAAGAAGTATGCTGACTTTAAACAGGAGTAACATATGAAGCTCTTACTGCATATGGACTAACACTGACGTGGTACCTCCAGAGTGAGTCCATATTCATGGTGAACGATTCTGTTTGTCTAGGATCGCTTGGGAGAATTTGCAAGAGGATTTTTATGTTTTATGACAGTGTAGGTGCATACCATACAATCTATACATCGTTAAACTGCTTGGAGCATGTCTTCTGAAAGATGAGTATGTTAGTTTTCAATTTAAACGTTATGAAATTACTTTTTCAAAGTACATAAGACAAAAGACTGGTAATTTGTCAGAGCATGGCATCGGAGTTCACATCATTCTTTCTTCATTGGATTGAAAGTTATTGATGTTATTGTATCTTTCACTGGAAGTCTGACAGAGATGAAAGCTGATCATGTGACTCAACGATACACCGGGTAAGGTTGGTATAGAAAAGCATAGTAGATGGCTGTAATGGAGCACTGAAGGAGGAACAATAACCAGAAGAAGAGGAGTTTATCTAGTTACACATAACACCATTCGTATGGAAATGTTTCTTGTGGGGGCAAGGGGACATATAGCTAAATTTCTGTAATAGAAAGACAAAAAACAGGTACATCACTGAATAAACCATATTCCATGAGACCCAGAGAATGTTATCGTTTAGCTATGTTCTCAGTCAATTCTTAGCTGAAGGCGAGGAGTTGTGATGTTGATGTGTTGGGTTATTGATGTGGGTTGAATCACCAGATGCATTACTAAAGAGAGAAAAGGAGTTTGTAAAGATTGTCCACAAGTAAACAACATGTGTCACTGGCAAATGGGATGGAGATTAAATGCATCTGGTGAAGGTACTGCATATTTGTTCTTTATAAACAAACATTTTAACTATGTTAAATGTAGCGTAAAACTAAATATTTATTGTTTTCAAGTAAGGGCTTAGTTAATCTTGGTTAGTAGTAGTAACCTTTAAGAGAGATGTATTGATATAGAACGAGGGTAAAAATGTTACTGATACTTTAGAGAATGATTTTTACTGTAATACATGATGATCAGTTGAAGATGGCTAACGTCATTTATAACAATGTTAAACGGCCACCATGATGGATTGTATACATTTACTACATAGACGTCTGGGCACATATAATCTTCACAAAGCGCGTCAAACAATGTTGAAGCTGTCAGAGGAAAGCTAAAATGAAACCCCTCCGTAGCAAGTAATACTGTAATCGCTTGTAGCAAAGGAAAGAGCTAAGATTACTCCTAGACATACCAGATGTTAATTGTTGTTAAGACAAGAACCTTTAAGGTTGTGGTTTTGCTGACATAACTTTGGTCCCAAGAGGAAGCTCCAAGTGTGCTATGAGGGCCTCTGTTATAATATTGAGTATTATGGACATTACTCATGATGCAACCAGTTCTGCTAATCTTATGAAGAACAAAAACCATAAACATCTCCTAAAATTTCTTTTAATGGCTCAAAGGTGCAAAGTGAAAAAAATAAAGAGTAATTACCTTTTTATTATAAATTACGATTACATTACATTATTTACTTACAACATTGATTAGAAGTCAATATCCTAAAAGTTTAATACTTTAGTTACTGATAAAATGGGACTGAGTTTTTTTCAACATAAAGACTTATACAGAACCAATGTGTTGCAACATTGGCTTGGTCGTTGAAGCATAAACGCGTCTGCACCTTATAGACCACAGACAAAATATCTGTTCCAGGAGAACAAGATAAGGGCAAACAGGTTACAGGTCATGAGCTGCGCCACTATGTTATCTGCAACTTCCAGGTTACCCATCGAAACCGCAGTGTGGGTGCATCGCCCAGTTGAATGACATGTGTAGTCCTTTGGTGCTTTAAAAACAATGTAGTTAATAAACCACAACTGGAGAATTGTCATTCCAGCTTCATTGGGGCATGGCAGAAAAGCCAAATTTAATATCTACACCATATTCAGCACATTGAGCTCCGCAGATGGGTGCACTATTCCCTCAACAGACTGAAGAACAGGGCAACAAGGGCTAAGAAGCTGTGTTCTGTATATTTGTGGGTTACTGAGTGCAACAGGTTCATCATGCTATCGTTTAGATCTGGGGAATCAAGGCCAGCCTCATGTTTATTGTAGTGCTAAGTGCAAAATTTCTTGGGAGCACGTTGTGGTGAGGATTAAACTGGATATACAGACACCGAGCAATGAATTTATTTTACACTCAAATCGTTCCCTAGAAAGGAATAAGTAAACCACAAATAGCCATAAAGAGGAAGACAATAGAATAGGAAGAGGAGAAACCAGCACGAGGAGAGGTAGAAGAAAGACACACCAGGAGCTCTGAGTGGCACAGAACAAGTCGTCACCAGTTAGCCCTGTAAACCAAGATGTTCAACCACAGAGTAACACACCATCACCTGATAAGATATCAGGCTATATATGTGTGCCAAGAGATACAGTGAAAACTGAAACTGTATCTGTGAAGAACATCAGCTCTGTGGCGAAGCAATGCGATAAGGATCTGGCATCATTTAAAAAATTTGGAGGTTACAATACAACCATTAATTACCAAGCAGGTAAACATGCCTATAAATGATATAGGTTATAATACTAAAGACACGGTGTGGATGGACCTGTTACCACATAAGCCCAGGATTAGTAGGCATCAATGGTTAAATCAGACCAGCAAAATGACTACGAGTGACGAGTGTTTGATAGCTCCTGGAGGTCTAAGCTACTAAGGGCAGCGATTATGGAAAGTGGAGCGAAGAGAAATACATTGTAAATCATCTATGTTGAGTTAAACACAGCATATCTGCATGCACCATTGCAACACCTAATTATTTAGAAGAAACCTTTAGTCTCAGAAAATGATAATATGATAATATGATTGACTAAGATTGAAAAAGAGTCTTTATTGGTTTTAGTAATCAGGATATAAGTGAGCAATATTGGTTATCGTTGAGAATTTACTAGAGAGAGTTTTTTAACTGGGCATGGCTGCACCATGTTTGTTTACAGAGAAAAATAATGGTTCCGGTGTAATTTCATTGTTGTGTATTATTTTACTTGGAGATCGAATAGATTATCACCAAAAACTGAACAATGAAGCTACTAAAAATTTCACTGTTTAGAACAGAAATTTAAGATAACAGTTAGGAGAATCAAACAATTACCTGGGTTTAGATATGAAAGAATAGGAGAATACAAGATCTCCACAGCAACTAAAATTAACCATTACTAAAAAGTTTTAAATGGAACCTTGTAAGCCAGCTAAAACACCGAGATGACAGGCAGAGTTTAGGCCATAGCTGCTGTTCAAGTCCTGTTTTTTGATAAGAACAGTTTACAGTCCCCTTTTGGGAAAAGTTGGGTAGTTTATCTTATTCTCGTAATTTGGTCAGACAATATTTGCATACAGCTGTTAATAATCGAATCTCAGAAGAGAGCGTCGTCTATAATCTCTGTTTCTTCTATTGGAGTGTATGTCATCCTCCTAATTGACTGATATTTTTGATTTGATTGTAAGTCTGTTACTGACACTGTTTTTTTGATACTGGAGTTTTGTTATTGGGATTCCCTGTATTTATCCCAGGTTATTAATTAACCTGTGCAATGACTTTGGACTGCTGTATTTGTGAAAACTTTGCTTAACACACTTTATTGAAAGTAAAACTCTACATTTAAACTATAGCAAGAGTGTCTGTGTGCTATGTGTACTATTATTATCAACACACGTATTTCAATTACATCTACCCCGTGATGCGCTCATTCATCCACTAACAGGGAATTACCTCAAACAGTAAGTGAAATGGCAGTCCATTTTCTGGGCAATTTTTTCAACTGAGGCTAGTGTCATTGTAGTTGG
>BHFT01028739.1:0-20626 GCA_004320025.1 Laticauda laticaudata
ACCAATCCACTTCTTACTTATCTAGACCAATCAGAACAGTAGCCTAGGATTCAACCACTTGCATATAGAACACCTTCCATTTGCCTAGGTACAGGTATCCCTAGGAAAGGACGGGAAGGAGGGATTGGAAATGATATATGTGTCATGATGTAAATGGTACAACTTATGTTTTTGCACCAGCCAGCATAATAACTGCCAGGTTTCCTCCAGGAGCTGACCATGTAATATTACACTACTTTCTCCAGGCAAAGTTGCACTGCACCAGCAATAACAAAATAATAAGAAACAGGTTATGTCAATTGGGCTTTGAAACAGTGGGAAGGAATCAAAGAAGGAGGTATGTAACTAAAAAAGAAGGTACTGTAGGTGGGGATTGCAGTCAAGTCCTTTCCAACAGTCTCACCTTACTGCTGGCTGCCTTTTCTGCAGGAGAAAAATGCAAACATTTACAGAGCAAAGTATTGTATATTTTAGTCTATTCCATTCCAGTTATTGCTCCTACATATTTTATTTATTTTTATTTATTTATTTGATTTGTCAATCATTTACCAGAAAGTGAATGAGATATATGGATGGATAGATAAATACATGGAAGGAGGAAGAGAGGCAGAGAGAAAAAAAGGAGAGGAAGAAAGGATACAAACCCTGGCTTCAGAAGACTATTTAAAGCAGCACAGCAATCTAGGGATGGCCTGCAAGGGATCTCACAGGTCATCTAGTCCAACCCCCATTCCAGCAGGAGAAGAATAGCAGGGTTAAAAGTGTGTGTGTGTGGCTGTGTGTGGCTGTCAAAACTCCAAAAACAGGTCAAGTAGCGCTGGGGAAATCAGTCATAAATTAGAACACTTACCAAGCAACCATCCATAAAGTGAGGACCGCTTGTATTTAGTGTGCCAGTCACATGGTCACCTGGCTATGCCTACCCAGTCACATGGCCACCATGCCACACCCACCCAGTCATGTGACCATCAAGCCATGCCCACAAATTAAGCCATGCCCACAGAATCGGTTGTTGCAAAATTTGAATCCCACTACTGGCTTAGATCTTCTTCTATGACAGTGGAGAGCTTTTTAAAGAAGTATGCACATAAGCCATCGGGGCATGCAAATATATTCCTTTCCTCAGAAAGTTCTAATTATGATCATGGAGGTCTTGGGTATCAGGAGACTTTGCAAAGCATCATCTGATTTTGGGGTGAAGTTCTACTGTAGAATCATCACACAAAAGTACTTACCTATATAAGTTTAGTCGAACAAAAATAGGGTTTGAAAAAAATCAAGAATGTCATAGATTTAGCCAGGATAAATACATTGGCAGGAAATGAAAACAACAAAACTTAATAATGAATAAATGCTATTGGGTCCTTTTCTCTCTCTGTGACTAGTGAACACTGAAACTATGATTATTGTGATGTAGTAAAAATGTATTTTATATTTTTTCTAATGTTATCCAGTAACTAGTAGCACTGAATCTGGAGATTGTACATCAAGCCCTCTACTAAGCTAGTTTCTAGTTGCTGAAATGAAATGGACATTGGATACAGTTGAAAAATAAGTTCCTGTTCCAATTTCACATTAGAGAAACTTAGGTTGTAATTGTTATTCAATACCAGTGAGCACATTTCAATATGATTCATAAGATCACTTGCCACACATTTCTACTCTCTGAAATACTATGGTTTTGCTTTGTTTCATATTTATTAGCTTTATAACCCAATGCTCCTCCTGGTGTGCGTGATATATGGTCTCTTCTCTTCCCAATTTTCCACAACAATAACCCTATGAGGTAGATTATGTTGAAAAAGGAAGGCAGGAATTGGCTTCAAGTCATTTCTGGGCTTTTGTGACTGAGGGTAAGCTTCCAGTTCCATTCCAAATATACTATTGGCAGTTTAAGAGAGAGAGAGAAAACAGAGATGTAACACCCTTCATCAAATCTCAAAACACCCTACAGGAGCTTCTCCGTATCAGATAATGAAGAGAACAATAAATAAAGTAACATTGTCATTCTGTACATTGCAGGCATATCAGAAAAACTCAGGAGGATCTTCAGCCAACATAACATATGTGCACACTTCAAACCCAAGAGTACACTAAGGCAGAAGCTTGTCCACCCCAAAGATAAAACACTCAGATAAAAACTAAGCAATGTGGTATATATGCAGTACAATGCAGCAAGCCATGTGCACATCTGTACATTGGGGAAACAAAACAATCAATTCATAAGTGCATGGCACAACATAGGAGATCAAACACATCAGGATTAGATTCAGCAGTCCACCTGCATTTAAAAGACAAAGGCCACCCTTTTGAAGACAGCAAAGTCCACATTTTGGACAGAGAGGACCACTAGTTTGAAAGAGGGGTCAAAGAGGCCATTTGTCAAAATTGAACAGCCCTTTCTCTACAGAGGGGGATGGATATGACATCATCTATCTCCACTCTATAACACAGTATTTTCAACAGTTCCAAGAAAGTTCCACACCCATTTGTACCATTCAGGTGAC
The DNA here is from genome assembly GCA_004320025.1 of Laticauda laticaudata. Classification (NCBI taxonomy): domain Eukaryota; kingdom Metazoa; phylum Chordata; class Lepidosauria; order Squamata; family Elapidae; genus Laticauda; species Laticauda laticaudata. The sequence goes on from BHFT01028739.1 coordinate 2,508, forward strand.
CCTGATGACACAGATAAACCTCCAGGTGACCTTCACCACTCGCTAAAAGAATGCAAAAGACAAGCTGCCTGCAAGGAGTATAAATCCTTCCATTCCCCACCATCCAATCAGAGCTAAAGAAGCTTCTTGGATGAGAACTGAAATGTCTTTAAAAAAAAACCAGTCCAGTTGCCTCTTGAAAAAGCACCTTTGGGACAACCATGACCTGGATGACTGAGAATCTCCATAGACGTTCAGAGATATTACATCAAAACTTTAGAAGTGCATCTAGTATACGGACATTCATAAGAAGACAGAGGTGGTCTCAGGAATGAGAGTAGTTTGGGGAAGTTTCAGCTTTGAAATCTGTATGCTCATACTCCATCATTGTGAGAAAGGACTATTGAACAATATATACAATGTAGTAATAAGTCAAGAACCATAATGAAGAAGTGGGACCAAAATACCAAATTAATGATAAAAGGTAGAACAACCAGACCTAGAATTGACAATGTAGGTAAAGGAACAAGCAATCAAGAAATAAGCCACATACTAGCTCTTGGTAGAGCAGCCATGAAGACCTTGGAAAAGATATTCAAATGCTGTAATGTGTCTAGATTTATATATGTCAGAATCGTGCAAGCCATTGTATTCCCAGTGACATTATGGAAGTGAAAGTCAGACTTTAAGCCCATGTCCCACTGCACCAATGGATGCAAAGAGGATGTAAAACGGACAAAAAAGCTTGCCATCCGTTGGAAAACACGATGCATTGTTGTGTACTCATTGCATTACGTGTTTTCATTACACTCTATCCGTCGAGCATCCACTCCACTGAGATTTGCATCCGCGCAAGAATGTTTGAAGCTGCACAAAACTTTTGAACCGGGAATCTCCACCGCAACGCCACGAGTGTTACATCATGGACCATATACGGGCAAACAAAGTTCGCATGTCCGTCCATCATCCGTTAAACGTCTGTCAGGCGGAGCTCCATTCAAATTCCAGGAAAGAAAACTTAGAATCTTTAGTTTACGAGAAAAATACCTTTTACTGAAAATGAAGTGGTTAGCACCAAAGAATTCTGTGAAATCTGAGAAATTGGCGCGCCAATTCACATTATAGAAAGTGAATGGACTATGTTCACCCGCATAGTTCAATGACACTTCCAATTAAGAAGTTAGTGGCATGATCATTGCGGGCATCTTCAGGTGAGGATGAGCCTGCCGTCTTGACTTGGCATTATTTTGATAAGGGTTGCAGCTTGCGCAGAGAGAGAAGAAAGCTAAGCGAGAATAAAAACCTAAGCGCTAGCTTATGTCCCCCTCCACATTTTACACAAGACGATGTAACACCTCCAGCTCAACTTCCCAACTTATTTCCATCTCCACTCTCTTCCCCCCTTCCCTGATACGTATGCAGTCGAAAAAGATGCAAAGCAATAGCAGAAATCATTGAAGCTAGACTTGGCCCTCCGTAACAAAAGGAAAAATCATCAGTCCTAGAAGAGAGGAGAGAGACAATATTAAGACAATATTGAATCACCTACATATTAAAAAACAACTCATCCTAGGCTTATCAGAGGATACTTGGAACGAAATGCTTGACCTAACTTAGGCGTTTGACGTGCGTCGGGTTCATTAACCCATTCGGCTTGTGAAGAAGGAAAATGTTTCCAGCGCTATACAGTATTGGTAGTCGCCTCTTCCATTTGCGAGAGTCCAGATTCTTTAATCAAAATGTTGATTCGCCTTCAATCAGTATTGGGATGAGAGGATCGCTGATGGTCAATTAAGTCAGAAGTGATGTTCCACGGTTTAGCACACTAAACATGCGAATACCGGATGAATTCGTGCCGAAAGTTGGTAAGGTTAGCCTGGACTGTTACGGGATTTATAATCCGTTCATTGTGAATGGACCAACGTGACTTAAGGACAAAAGTTTTTCTTTGACTTTTGAGTGGTCTGCAGGTAATCTGGTGGACAGGGAAAACCTTGTCACCCACTTTTTATCTTTTTGGGGGATCGTTTCTTGTCCCGCAAATCTTTTATGAGTTGATGGCCTCATCTAATGCTTTGCGTGTTACTGGCCATTAAGTTGAAGTTGAGTTTCCTTCCATCAACGAATGGATGTTAGGTTTTTCGACGGAAAGTTTCAGTATTGGGAACGAAATCTTGTCCTGAGCCACTTTAAATGCAAGTTAAATCCATACTGCATGTTGTACGGAGTTTTATATAGCCACTATCGGCAAATGGTAACTAATTCGGAAGACCAGTTATCTTGTTGATAATTATCGTAGGCTCTGAGATATATGTTCTAACACTGCCGTAGTCCTCTCACAGCCCCATTGGTTTGGGGTGGTGGCGCGAGCTTAAACCGACGGGGCTAGCCTCATTCACTTACAGGAAACTCTTTCCAAAATTTAGAAGTAAATTGGAATCCGCTACTGTCACGAGGATTATGCGCTCTGGACGCCATGTTAACTATAGATATTGATATAAACAGGTTTAGCCAGCATTTTAGCAGGAGGGAATCTTGGACAGGTAATGCAACTGTTACTTGTGGGAAACAAATCAGTCACTACCAGAATGCACCGTATTTCCCACTTTCGGCAATTATCTACTAATAAAGCCAAGAGAGATTCCTTCCGGAGCGTGGATCTAGTACATTTTGATAACAATCCTACTTGGCCTTACCAGGAGGTCTCTTGCCGAGACACAAACTGACAGCCTAAGCTACATAAGCTTCAATGTCTTTACTTTAAAGTAGGCCGACCAGAATTCGACCGCTAACCAGAACTTAGGTCTTCCACAAAATCCAAATTGGCCGGCTGCCTTTAGAATCATGAGCTGTTGTGTATACTTGGCTCCTTCCAGTACCTGATAGGCACATACAACTTTGCGCCCACCCAAGCCAAACCATCTCTAACGTATAAGTTACTTGAATGAGCCAGGAACATTCAGTCCAGTTTTAAGATTCTTTTAATGTTTCGTTAGGTCAATTCGATAAACACCTTCTTTGTTCTTCTTTTGAAGCTCTGGTGATCACTTGGCGGACTAGATGGTTAGCTGAGACCAATTGGGCCTTTCACCTTCTGAGCGTGCTGCTATTATATTAAAGTAGTCTAGAGACGAGCATCCGCCATAAATTCTTCCCCTCGAATGTACTCAATGAGAATTGAATCGCTTTTGAAATATGGCAGCGACTTGTTACAGGACAGCTTCGGGGCGTTTTTAAGCTTAAACAGATCTTATGATCAGTCCATACCTCAAACCGGAGTTTTTCCTTCTTCCAGGAAATGTCTCCAGGTCAGCAAGGCCCAACGAACTGCAAAAGCTTCTTTCTCCCAGACGGCCACCTTCTCTCTGTTTCAGACAGCTTACGGAGGTGTACGCACAAGCTGTAAAATCCCCTTCTCATTGAGTTGAAAGTAATACCGCTCAATAGCCACATCACTTGCATCGGCTTGAATCACGAAAGGAGTGTCCATATCCCGGGTGTTTCAGCACTGGTTCTGCAGCAAACAGTCTTTTTAGCTTTTATCAAAGCGGCTTGGCACTCCATAGACCACTCTAGCGGCTTTCCTGGCCTGGCTTCACCTCCCCTTGGTTTTCAAGAGATTGGTGATGGGCATTTCTATCTTAGCAAACGTCGGGATGAATTGCCGGTAAAAATTTGCAAATCCCAAAAAGCTTTGGAGTTGTTTCCTGGTTCGGTGGGGAGCCCACTCCAAAACGGCACGCACTTCTCTGGATCCATCTCTATTGCTCGTCAGATGAAATGCGATATCCCAAATAGTCAAATTTTGTCTTGATGGAATTCACATTTCACAATTTAGCATACAGCTTAGCGGCACACAGTTTTTGTAAAACTGACCGCACTAATTCACATGTTCATCTAAGGTCTCCGTTAGATAAGGATATCATCAAGATAAACCAGAAACCCCCTGTATAAATGTTTATGTAACACTTGATTGATCATTGCATGAATACAGCTGGGGCCCTTGTAAACCAAAAGGAAAAACGTTGAATGGAAAAAACCCATCGGGCAGTTAAAAGCGGTCTTCACTCATCCCCCTCCTTAATTCGGATCCGTAGTATGCTTCTCTCAGATCCAATTCGTGAAGATCCTTTCCTTCGCTAAATGGGCCAACATGTCCTTCTACAAAGGAAGGGGTACACGTTTTCCACAGAATAGCGTTCAAATTTCTGTAATCACTACCAACGCTTGAACCATCTTCTTTTCACGGAACAGTACTGGGGCGCTACCCGGGCTAGCGGGCTGAATGAAACCACGTCCAAATTTTTATCAATAAAACAATCTTAGCCTCTTCCAACTCCCGTGGGGTCATTGAGTACAACTTTGGTTCGGGAGCTTCACCCAGCAAAATTCAATAGCACAGTCCGTGGCCGTGAGGCGGAAGCTCGTCCGAGCCTTTTCACTGAACACATCTTTAAATCCAATACTCTTTGGGAATTTTCTCTCATGTTTCACGGGGCTTCAGTACCGTGTGAAGCTATTTCAATTAGGTCCTCAGGTTTCGGCTGGAATCTGGCCCCTTCTCCCCTGGCCGCTGCTTTTGTGCGTATGCGCAATAACCCCTTTCTCCAGTTACCTGGGGGTTCCATTTCCGGACCAGGGCAATCCCAGTATTATGGTTGCTCCATCCCAGGACCACAATAAAACCAGCGGTCTCATCATGCTCTCCCATATCATTTCTATTGGTTCTGTGACAAAACGAGCGGGGCAAACTCCAGCCACTGATCCATCTAGTTGGCAAAGGAAATGGGCATCTTCAAAGGTTTTAGCTTTAGCCAATTTCTTCATACTTCCGTTGTTGATTATACACCTTGTGCACCCAGAATCCAACAGGGCTAGCATCTCCCCTTCGACCCTGAATTTGGTACCCTCAACTTGCAACTGGAATTGGTCATAGGGCCACGTTTGGACTTACCAGGAAGTCGTCTTCCGAGTCAGAATCCTCCTCCTCAGGGTCACTGGGCTTCTGATTCCTCTCCTGCGGGTAGGGCGACCTCTGCTGTCTCTTTCGACTTTAGTGCTGTTTCGCGAGCTTCGCTGGGGACTTTCCAGGTTTCTTTCCTTCCTTTGGCGCCCCTTGGCTCCAGCTTGACTCTGCAGTTCACAAGCCCGGTGACCTTCCTTCCCGCATCGAAAGCAGGCTGAGGGTTGGGTCTTGCTGCCACTCCTCCCTTCTGAGTTTAGAGCCTCTGAGGCATGGGGGGGGAAAACTTGCCCACCCAAACCTCCTGCCGTTACTTGGGATTAAATCAATTTCCACTTCTTTTGCCAGCAAGTACCACATCTGCAAATCATTGGGGTCTCTTCTAGCAGTGCATCTCTGGTACACATCTTCATTTAAACCATCTTTTAAACAGTTCTATCAGGGCTTCTTGGGGCAGCCTCGAAGTGGCCTGCTAACTGTCTAAATTCTTGGGTGTAATCAGCCACAGACCTCCCCCCTGTTTATGGTTTTCATCCTATTCGAGCCTTTCGCTCCGCCAGCGGGGTCCTCAAACCTGGCCCGCAGTGCAGCATAAATAGTTATAATCAGCAATTGAGGAGCATTATCATAATGCAAAGTCACCATCCACTCTGCCGCTATTCCTCCAGAGCCCTGTAAACACCTCACTTTGGCTGCTTCTGAGAAAATCCTCCCCATACTCCTCCATGTGGCTCCAAACTGAGCTAGGAAAAATCCCAAGAGCTTTGGGATCCCCTCCGATTTTACTTCTAACGGAGCAGCCTAGGAGCTCTCCGCTTCTTAGAATCACACTCCCCTGAAGGCCCTGGGGCTCTGCTGGATCGGGTTGATTTATGGGAGAAGAGCTGCTCTGCTTCTCCTGGCTGGGGTTTCTTCCCCTCCCCGTTCATACTTTGTGAAGCTTGAGGTTGTTCAAAGGCTTCATTCAGGAGTCCCCTGGCTGATCCAGCAAGAGTCCCTCTTTTCCTTCTCTTGCCAAGGCTCTCTTTTCCGCGCCGGCGGGTAGTTGTGACCTCCAGGGGGGTTTCTCCTCGGATTTTCCAACCAACTCCAACTGACCATTTGGCTTCACACTTGGATCCCCTTCCAGACTGAAGCTCTGCTAGCGCTTGGGACTTCCTGCATCAGCAAAGAATACTTGCCCTCCAACGCTCCTGGATCCTCCTTGGTCACTATTGAAGATGACATGATGCCAGGCCCCTCAGAAGAAAATTGAGTATTCTCTCTGGTGGCTAGGGGGACAATTCAGAATAATGTCAGGCGGAGCTCCATTCAAAATCAGGAAAGAAATACTTAGACTCTTTAGTTTTAGAGAAAAGATATCTTTTACTGAAATGAAGTGTTAGCAACCAAAGAATTCTGATCTGAGAAAGGGCCGCAATTCACATATAGAAAGTGATGGATATGTTCCACCCCCAATAGTTCAAATGACACTTCAATTAGAATTGTGGACATGATCATGTGGGCATCTTCAGGTGATGATGAGGCCTCTGTCGCGTTGACCTTGGATATTTTGAAAGGGTTGCAGTTTGCGCAGAGAGAGAAGAAAGCTAAGCGAGAAATAGAAACCTACTCTAGCTTATGCTCCCCCTCCCATTTATACAACAGACGAATGTAACACCTCCAGACTCACCTCCCCAACTTATTCCTATCTCCCTCTTCCCCCCCTCCCGTTACGTATGGCAGTCGAAAAGATGCAAAGCAATAGGCAGAAGATCTTGAAGGCTGACACGTGCCGCTTGTATCCTGTGCTGATCCTCTGGCCATCCTCGCAACTCACATCCGCTCCAGCTGAAAACGAAAGAGGAGGAAACGAAAGGTACATGGAACGTCCACACAGCGTTAGTAGCACGAAATAGAAAGGATGTAAGCGTATGCATCTCGATATAAAGCATTAAAATGGACAAAACGTTTGTATATGGGTGTATCTCGATATTTAGGATGTCTGCAGTATGTCTAGAGTATTGGAAGGACGCCAAAGTGGACAACCGATATTCCCTATACAAAGGGGAGGAAATCACCTGGATCTCAGTATGAGTCCAGCAGCCTGGTGTACAGACCTCTTCACCTTGTTCTTGCTCTTCCACATCATCCATTGTTCTCCACCATGGATCATAACACAGTCCTTCTGTAGCTGCGATCATCAACACCAAACCAAGCCCTGTTCAGACTGTTTCACCTTTTCTACGCAAGGTGAAGAAGGAACGTTCCAGAGCTGTGTGGGTCCAACGATGGATCGGGAGAAGAGTGGAGTTTGGACTCTATGACAGCTGATGGTGGAGCTGAGGAATGAAGACACTCGTGCATTCCAGCACTTCATGAGGATGCCACCAGCCATGTTTGACAAAGTTGTTAGAGCGTCTGAGACTCAGGTTGACAAAAGCAGCACAACTTCCTCCCAACCTGGACCCTGGACTGAGGTGGCACTGACTCTGCGGCACCTGGCATCTGACCACCATACAGAAACATGCAGTATGCTGGGAGGTTGCACACCAACACCATCAGCAAAGTGGTCATCGAATGATACGGGGAAGAGCTCCTCATTGTCCCACCACTGAAGAGGCTGGAGGAAAGTTGCAGAACATGGTATCAGAAGTTAACTTTCCCCACACGTTGGAGCCATAGATGGGAAGCACGTGCCTGCAAAGCTCCAGCAACTCGGGGTGCAATTATTTTCATCTAGCAAGGGCTTTTCATATCATCCTCTTTTCCATGGTTGATGTTGACTACAAGTCATGTACATCGATGCTTCAGGCAACGGGTCAGCTTAGATAGCCAGTATACAACGCCAGTGACCTCAAGGATGGGCTGGAACGCAACTCATTCATGGGTTTCAGATCCAACCTCCTACCAATGACACACAAGAGTGCCCTACTTCATCATGTGATGATGCCTTCTCCTCAGAACCTACGCTCATAAGCCTACACTTCCAGATGCCTCACCCGTGAAGAGAGGATCTTCAACTACAGGCTGTCCAGGCAAGACAGGTGGTGGGAACAACATTTGGCATCCTGCAACAGGTCCAGGACTTCTCATCACCATGCAGCACCACCAGAGACGTGAGACGATCGTGGAAGCTTGCTGCATCTGCACAATCTCTGCGCTAGCCCGCTACCAGGTGTGCAAACAGACTTGTGGACTGTCAACAAGGAATGGACATCAGCCTGCGTGAATGGAGGCAAGGATGAAACTGATAGATATGGGATGTACAAGGCCAACAGAGTTCACGTGGAGGGAAAAGTCAGCGCAACCTCCTGAAGACATGGTGAACTCCCAGCGGAGCAGTTTGGTGGCAAGACGAGGATGATAGTTATGGTTATAATGGATGTTTCCTTGAGCCCTGTGGCTATACACTGATGAGGATTGTTGCCAGTGGTAGTTGGTGCCCTTGATCATATGGAATAGATTGCATATATCAAAGAGCTTGTTTAATTTTTCGAGTATTGCCTTTGAGTCAGGATGTTCAACGATTTATATATGCAGTAAAAATAGTGCAATATGTATGTGGCGGCTAAGGTAGGCTGTGACCATAACTAGTCCCACATTGCATGACACTGAGCAGTTGATGGAATATCTCATTTATTCTCGCACAGCATCTATCTTTCCCTTATCCCACAATAGCGTATCGGCTTAGCCTATCCCAGCAAGATCAAAGATACACCATTTTTTCAAAAGTTTATCTGACGCATACGTATCTTTATTAGATAGTAAAAAAAATGAACCAACTGTGTGAAAGCAAAATAACCTTTATATAATAAACTGTTTATAACGTAAATTTGAACTTCATAGACTTTATTTAAAAAAGCATATAACCCCATTAGTAATAGTACTAAGCATAACTTAAAACTCAACAAAATGTGGTAACACATCTCAGTCTCTTTGCCACTATTCTCATTCATCTGAGGCAAGTGTCCTACTTGGTCCTCAGTCTGTTGTAGAGCGGCAAGGAAATGATTAGGAGTGGCTGCTTGCGTCTTGAGAAGTCTATGATCAATGAGGGCCGCTCCCTTGGGGTGCTATGTGCCCTGCCATGAGTCACAAACAGGGCTTTCTTGATGGTGTGTTCAGGAAGCTGTCGAGAGACGCTGACTCAAGCCAGTTTAATGATGTTATAGCCTCGTTCATCAAGGACCTGGGATGTCAGCATCAAGTACCTCTCTCTTTCGATAATGACAGATATAGTACTTGTGAGGGGCTTGTCCCTATGGTGGCGTAAGGTGAGAGAGTCAGTGCTGGTCCTGGTCTGTAAGTCTGACGTAGGTAATTTGGCGAACCAGTGTGGCGTGTGTTTATGAACCTGGAAGGACCTGGAACTGGGAAGGATCTTGTTTCTGCTCCGTTGGGAGTACCTTAGGTTACTCGTACCTTGGTAGTGAGGTGGGGTCTGTGAAAGCTTTGTTTGTTGAAGGGTCTGAGATAATCACCTTGGGATGGAGGATAGCGAGACACTGGACTAGCGATTAGCAGAGTTCAGCGGTGGGCGCTGAGATTTGCAAGAAGTGCGTTGTATCTTTTGCTTCGATCAGCCTGGGTATTCGGCCTCGGGGGCAGGATCCATGAGGGTCATCGGCTCACGGGTAGTGATGAAGGGCTCCGGTCCGAGGATGGTATGTCGCTGTGGACGCAGCTGAGAGAGAAGTTCGTGCTGCGTCTTGATTGTGCCCTGATCTCCACAGGACAGTGTGGCCTGGCCCTCCAGTCTGCCTCTCTGCCTGCAGCCTGGAGCTGGGGTAGGTGTGGGGTGCATTGGTCTCTGGTGGCTGCCACTTCTTCCTCCATTTGTGACAGGGGCATGCCTCCGAATCTCTGGCACGGGAGTGCAGCTGTCGGGGGGTCTCTACCAGTGAGGGCCCTCCGAAGACACCTTGCCCTGACAGGGCAACTGTCTCCTGGCTAGTAGAAGAGCTGTCGTGGCTGTCTGAGGGAAGAGGGTGGCAGAGGCTGCTCCTCGGTGGCGGACCTCACCACTCCAGGAGCTTGACTTGGCCATGACGTAACATCTCCCGGTCAGTTGAGCCTTGACAGGGGCCTGGCCAGATTTTTTGCAGGTGTTAGCTTGCCATACCAAGGTTGTGCATGTGTTCCACCCTCCCAGGAGGACATTCTGCAGTAGCCCAGCTCTCTGCCTTGTCTTCTCCAAGCTCCTGCTTCTTTCTTGTGTCACAATAAGTCTGTGCCCTTTCTCCACACGGTACTCATTCTCCCTCAGCCATTTCAACACCTCCCTCCTCATGGTCCTCGGAAACGGTTGATCTGTGTCCTCTCTCCCTTCTCCTTCCCTTGCCTCTTCTCCCTCTTGTTTTTTCTTTTATGGCAGGGCTTCAGCAGCAGGGCTTCAGGGCTTGATCAGCAGGGCTTTGAGGGCCTTGGGTTGTCCACCACAGCAGCAGCAGGAGCCAGAAGCAGCAGCAGCAGCGAGCAGGAGAAACAGCAGCAGCTTCAGAGTCAGTGCAGGGTGGATGCGTGGTTCTGTCCTTCTTGCCAGGGCTGGCACTGTAGTAGGCACCTGCTCCTCTGGTCTTCCCTTGACTGACGAACCATGTGTTCTTTCAAGATGTATGTGGCAGCACGTTGCTTTCGCTCTGAATGCGACTGCATGCGAGCTGCATCCTTTTATATCCGCGGGAGCTGACGCAGATTCATTACTCCCCGCATGTTGCAGTGACGCTTTGTATCTGCTATGCATTCCACTATGCATTGCTTTTATTCCATATAGGCGTCTGTGATGCATCAACATCATCCGCTATGCATCCGCCCCTTCCGCTATGCGTCCGCTTCACAATTCTCCCCCGGAAGCCCTTCGGATGTGTCATCCACTTCCATCCGCTTCCACCCGCTAGGCTTCCTGTGAACATCCGCTTAACATCCCCGCTACATCCTACCCCCGTCCGTTCCTTTCCGTTCTTTTCCATTCTGTTTATGCAAATTTGGGCCACTTTTTGGAGCAGATAACAAGGGATGGAGCCACCCCCGAAATTTTGCTCATCCGTTGTGTCCTTTTTGCATACGTTTTGCATCCGTTGGCCAGTGGGACCTAGCCTTTAGGAAAGAGCCTTTGAACTTTATGCTGGAGGAAACTCCTAAGATTACTATGGAAAACCAAGGTAAACATTCAAATGGATCATTGAAGAAATCAAAATTCTCAAAGTACAAATGACTAGGCTCAAATTTGGACACATGATTTTGCAAAGCAAAAGATGTCATTTGAAACCTTTGGTGTCTCCCTGCAAATGGCCCTTTGAATGGTTCTGTTCATACCTTGTTATGAAAATGGCGAGCTACCAACATTAACAAGAGCATGTAAAACAAAACAAAATAATTTACAGCAGCTTTTGGACATCTTTGTATATGTGGATAGAAGGATATGCCTAGAAAGGACCAATTTACATATTAATGTGGTAGAGCTCTAAATCATTTTTTTTTAAAAAGTGCAGAATTCCAACATTCATAACTGAGAGAAATAGATGGCTTCAGTGGTGCTTCCAGATAAGTAAGAGAGGATGATGTGTTCTTTCTGTACACTTGTGAGAAAAATGGTCTTAAGCTCGATCTTCTTTTTCAGAGCAACATTGTGAACAGAGATGGAGAATAGTGCTCTCTTTTTTAGATATGTACAATCATAACTGAGACTCCAGCTGATTGCAGAAAGACAATGCATCATTATTACTAATGGGACCTTATGGTGTAAAGATATCAGTTTTTTGTTCTTTCTTTTGAAGGAGGTATATCCTCTAGGGAGTGATCCATTGGAGTTGAATATATTCAGAACATTTTGTCAACCGATTCAAACTCATGTCTTGTATCTGGTATTAAGTGTAATCTCCTTACAGTTGTTTTAACTTTCATAGATTTTTATTCAGTAAAGGTTTACTTTTATTCTTGTGTCAGGTCTTTCATCAGAGCTTAGCACAGTATTGCTCCAGTGGCTTAACACCATGTTTAACATAATAACAGATGTTGGCAGAAGCTTGAATTTGGATAGGTTATAAATGTTAACCCTTTGGCTGCTAGCTGCGGCCCCAGCACCTCAGAGAAATAACATAGCTACAACCTATCATACAATTACTCTTTCTTCCACTTGGGGTTTTTCCCAAAGTATAGTTAATAATAATCAAGATGGCAGCTACAGTGCCAAAAAAACCCAAACCCCAACAGGAAGAGGTTTGATTTTGCTGATATGGCTGCCATCTTGACTTTTTTGACCATAATTGGTGGGGGCACCTCTGCATACAGGAAGACATGCTTACTGACACTCAAGCAGCTTATTCAATAGTGTATGATAGTCAATACAGTGAAAAAAAATTGCCCCTGTCCAGTTTTTATTTTGTGTTCTTAAATTTTAGAGGAATCTTACAGTTTGTAGAAAAATTTCAAAACTTGGAGCGATGTTGAACTTTTCCCCTTTGTTCTTTTTCTAAGCAACTGGTTTGGTTAACAGGGTGGACACTCATAGAAAAGAACCATTTGTAACAGGAATGAACTTTTGGCCAGCACACATTTTGAATTTGTATTACTAGCCATCTCATGCTTTCCATATTGAAAGAAGATGTCTTGAGAAACCGAGTCCTGTCTCTGGGCATGAGAAGAATTTCAAGGGCTTTTGACAAGTCACAGATTTCTTGAATGGATACAGAACACATAAGTCATGTTACATAAATAATGCAACTATAAGCTGTTGCTTTTCTTGTCATTAGTTTGCCTACATAAAATGCAAAGAAAGCTTCAAAGGATGAATGATGTTTTTCAACACCCCATAGTTAGTTTCTAAGAGGAAACTGTCAGCTCAGCTTCACAAGCCATTGTGCTTGTAAACTCAGGTCACAAATCCATTTAAACCTGGTTTGTATGCTGAAGGCACCCAAAATAACTAGCTATGGTTTGCTGCTAAAATAGAAACACAAGTATTCAAAAGAAGAACGAGGGAAGAGGAATAGCAGGTGCCAAAGGTTCACATTCATAATGTTAAACCATTGGCATCCATTGATCTCTGTTGGAAAAATTGTTGAACTATAAGGGAGTCTGTCTTTCTTACTCTTTGATTTAAACTATGTAGCACTCTGTGCTATGTTGCACACTCTTCAGAAATTAGATACTAGGTCATGTATTGAGATGAGTGATGAGACAGGGAGCTGGTGACAGCCAAAAAAAAGAACACTGTGTTAGACTGGAAACAGGCAATTGCTTGATTAGAGAATTAACAATGGTCATATCAAGCCATAATTGCTTCCTTATTCCAGAGCTGAGACACGTTCTTGTCTTTTTTTGCACCTCCTCTGAAATGAACTTCCCTGTTGTATGACAAAGTTGCAAGAAAGCAGGTATCTTGAAAACTTGGGAATGTGTCCTCACTCTGGAGACAAGATTTTTGGGAACCAATTTTTGGTGCATGGAGAATTGGTCTTAGATGTAGTGTACCCCTCAATTCATTCAATCTCTTAAAATAGAAACAGAAATTAGAATGCAAACAAAAAAGAAGACATTCCAAGAAAAGCAAATTTTATATTACTTTGGAAGTAGAATGAAGACAGGGCTAAAACTACATATGGATGTAAGCTGGCCTAGCATGGAAAAAGCTAATGGAATTAGAGCATTCAGGCCATTTCTACGTGACTCCAGTAAAAAAAAAGGCTCTGGTTGACTACAGTTATATATTTATATGACAAAGATAGCCAAATCATCCTCTACCATTTCAGTTTTGCAATTTGCTAGATATGCATCTTTTTCTCCTTTCCTTAGTTAAGATGTTTCATACAAAAATTAAGTAGAGCCAGGAATTTTGTGGTCCCTTGAAAACTACCTTTTTTATGGGACAAAAATTATGCCCCTGTAACTTTACTTATTTTTAAAGTGCCATGTGACTGTGTGCTACTAGACTATTCCCCTGGAAGGTTTTATTAATTAGGTTGCATCCATTGAGCCATATTTGCATATAACATATATAGAGAAATACAGGAAGATAGATCCTTCCTTCCTGGTATTCCATGGCCTTCTTTATGGTGTCAGGCATGGCTGGGATTGTTACTGAAAAATAATGGGTCTTCCTCCATCTGGTTTCCTTACATCAGGGCCTCTGGCTTGCAGATGTAAACAGCTTCCTCTCTCTGTGTTCTGATCATGATTGCTTCAGGCAACCAGGCATGATGTGGTGACACACTTTGGGGTATAAGATGGAAGCAAAGTGTCCTCAAATTCTGGCATTCAATTTATCTCTAAGACTGAAGACAGGCTGCAGTGTGCAAATAGAAGACTGGAACAGATACTAATAGATACTCTGGTGAGATGGGTGACATACAAGTCAAATGAATGAATGGATAGATGGATGGGTAAATAAATAAATAGATAGATAGACAGACAGACAGACAGACAGATAGATGAATGAATAAATAAATGAATCTAATGAAGAATGATACTTGGAACTGATGAGTGTTTGTGTATATGTATGAGTGTGTGAAAAGCACAGATGCCATTAGCCTTTTTTCAAAAGAATGATACAGATGTTCTCCCTAATTGTCTGGAAAGGATTACATTTATAAACTAGGGCATAATTTAGATCAGAAAATTGATTTTATTGTATGGGACTTTTGCCCAAATAAAAGTTATTCCTGAGCGCAGACATTTACAGCAGGAAGAATGACATAGGACATCGTGAGGCAAACTCTACCTTTTAGGTTCAGTTCTTGCTTGTGAACTTACATTGTGATTTCACAATACATGTTTTCTCCTTTCTGTGTCATCATGGCTAGAAATAAGCACCTGTGCTTCTGAGGTTCTCAAATGCCCTTGGTCCTCAAGAATATTTAAGTAATGTATTTATACAAAAACTGTTGGAAACCAGTATACATGTAAGACATATGACCACAATTGAGTTCAAAATTTCTGTTGTTAAGTGAGATTTTTTTGGGGGGGGCACTTTACTATCTTTGTTGTCAGAGTTGTTAAGGGAATCGCTGCAGTTATGATAGTAACATGCTTGCTAAGCAAATCTCAATTCCCCATTCCAAAATCACATGACCACAGGATGCGGCAACCATCATAAATATTAGTCAGTTGCCAAGCATCCAAATTTTGGTCATGTAATCATGGTTGTTAAGAGCGAAAAACTGTCACAAGTCACTTTTGTCAGTGCTGTTGTCATTTTGAATGGTTACTAAGTGAACTATTGGAACTCAAGGATTACTTGTATGCTGTCGAGCAGGGGTGACAAACTCACATCATCAGGGCGGTATCAGCTTTGAAAGCCATATTTCATGCTGCCACATAGTCTGAGAGAGTGGGAGGGGGGTGATGGGGGGGTGAGTAGTTCTAAATAGATAAAGTAAAATTCTATTTTTAGTTCAAGGTTATTAAGTGTGGTGCAGCAAAGAAAAAGGATCTTACACTGGGACAGATTGTGATTGGTCCATGTGATGTGATGATGAGAAAAAAGGGGATGGATTGTGGTTTGGGACATTGTGGGAAGTCTGGGAAACTTTTAGTTTTGAGATTCCACAGATGTGCCAGGTGCTATTCTAATAAAGGTACTTTTGAGATTATGTCTCAGAGTTACTGATTGGAATGGAGGTTTGCTGGAATGCTGACAGGCAGTGTCACATAATGTATTGGGACTTTTTCCCCCTTCACTAAATTGAGCATGGGCATGGCCAGTGTGTGACACATCTGGCAACCATGCTGCAGAGCAAGGCAATAGGTCGAAAGGAGACTCATAGCAGTTATTGAAAAATGAAAAAGATTTCTGGCTACAATCCAATATTCTGTTGGGACATCTCCATTTGCCTTAAAAAAGACATAAGGATCAGGCAACATTCTGGAAAAGGAGAAAGAAGAGAGGAGAGAAAGCAGGAAATTGGCAATGTAGTGTGACTGCCACCTGCCCCTGCCCAAGGGAGTTCTTTTGTGAATGATGAAACTCCTTCTCAACAGCGGATTTGCAGGAGTGCTAGTAACAAAAAGTAACAGGTAGCCCTTGATCTACAATAGTTCATCTAGTGACTGTTCAATGTTACAACGGCACTGCAAAAAGTGACTGATTACCATTTTTCACACTTACAACAATCAAAATCCAGATGCTTGGCAACTTGTTCATACTTATATTTTAATGGCTTTCTTTGTAAATCTGATGTGAACTTCTCTTGGTAAGCTATTTCTCATTGCAGTATCTTGTGAAGACTTGATAAACCTCATCTATTCCATCCATCATCTTTCTCTTCAGTTATTTCCAAAGTTTCAGCCAATACTTTCTATCTTATCTCAGTAGGAAATTAACAGCTCCTGGCCCTTCAACTTCTCCTTCTTCCTTTCCAACATCTGGAGGACAACGTTAATACAGACCAATGTAAGGCAAGAAAAAGAACAAGAAAAAGTTTTATGCCAAAAAGATTATGAAAGGAATTCAAAAATATTCAAACAAGATAAGAGAATATTGAAAGAGAAGAGAGAACATTGAACAAAGAACAGGAAAAAGCGAATGAAAAAGTGGAGAACATCCACAAACAAATGATATAAGTAGATGAGAGACTCCAAAAAATTGAAGAGATAAACAAAAGACAAGAAGATTGGAGACATTGATAACAGATTCAACTGTGGTTGAACAAGATAAAAGTGGTATGCTGAGATGGGAGATGGACAGATCAGAATTTTATCTTAGATTCCAAAACATAGAGCAACTGGTTCATACTTATGATAGCTGCAGTTTTTCAACCTTCTTCCAAGCAAAGTCAATGGGGAAGCCAGATTCACTCAACAACTGTGTTGCTAACTTAATAACTGCAGTGATTCACTTAACAACTGTGGCAAGAAAAGTTGTAAAATGGGACAAAATTAACAAATGTATCACTTAGCAACAGAAATTTTGGGCTCAATTGTGCTTGTAAGTCGAGGACTAGCTGTATTCTCAAATTTTCAGTATGTTCCCTAATCAAAAGAACTGGGGACTTCTGGAAGAATAAGAACCTTTAGATCAGAACTTTTTATGATAACAATCCTACTTTCCCGGTTAGTAGGAACCTCTGCAAATTTGTTAATCCCAACAACATTTTAATGTTTATGTGTGGGAAATTAGAAATACATTCTAGAATGAAAGGAGAAGTTCAATAATTTTATTGTAATAGGGAAGACTGAGCAAGTGAATTGTGGGGCTACTTAGTTATTATCCTGGGAGCTAATAGTGAGCAGCTTCATATGCTCCCTTTCCCTGGCCTTTTAATCTTTAATCTGGATTAGACTCCATCCCTTCACAAAAAGAGGACTGCCTATGATAGATTAGCCTCTAAAAGCCCTGCAGGTGGAGGACTGCCTTGTGCCAAACAGGAGACATGGCTGATAGACATGGTATACTATAGCAATGCATTACATTTCAGTATGCCAAAATACAAAGGTTCCATGGAGTAGTTGCATATAAAAATTGGGAAAAAAACCAATAGATTATTTTTATTGCATAGAAATGTACTTTTTTTTTTTTACACTGATGCATGCTAGGTTATACTCACTATTACATTCCACAAGGTTTGACTGCAGGTAAGTTAACTAAGACGGAGAGGGGCCTATTCATATTTGAACAAGCATGATTATGTTTGATTAGGATATCACTGTTCAATTATTTACTAAACTACACCCCACATTTTCCCTGTTGGTGAACAATCCCAACTGACCTTTCTGAGTCATTTGGTGCATATTTTATGTTCGCTGACATGAATGGTAGTGAACTCAATCAATCGGGTCACTAAGTATATTCTCCTGTCTGTGCAAAATGTTCTTTTGCAGCTGTCATATTTTATTTGTTTTCATAGACACGGAGAGTTGGCCCACCTACCCTGAGAGTCAGCAGTTCCTGATGCTCTCCAGAAGCTCCCACGAGGCCTAGTGATAAGCATCTGAGCAGCCCTTCTCTCTACTGATCCCTCCCAAGTTGAGAGAAGGGTCTGGATCATGTCTCATGGGTGACATCCACTTTCCCATGTGGTTGCCATGTTTCCCAGGTATTTCCTCACCCTTTTTTTTAGCTTGTGTTTGAGCTGGAGGTATCAGGGGGAGTCTGTTTGTGCCCAGGTGGGAGTCTGTTTGTGCCCATACATTGGACAGACCAATAGAAGAATA
Organism: Laticauda laticaudata; assembly: GCA_004320025.1. NCBI lineage: Eukaryota > Metazoa > Chordata > Lepidosauria > Squamata > Elapidae > Laticauda > Laticauda laticaudata. Next base: position 20,581 of record BHFT01028739.1, read on the forward strand.
AGTACCCGCCTGGATGAACACAAAAATGCAGTAAAAAAGCTGGAAC
>BHFT01028741.1:0-61636 GCA_004320025.1 Laticauda laticaudata
CCTGCCAGCTTAGTATCATCTGCAAATTTGGTAAATTCCCCTTCTATTCCCTCATCTAAATTGTTAATGAAGATATTGAAGAGTACTGGGCCTAAGATGGAGCTTTGTGGTACCCCACTTCTTACATCCCTTCATGTAGACGTAGGCCTGTTAAGGACTACTCATTGAGTACGGTTGGTTAACCAATGAGTGAGTTATAGATGAGGATGGAAGTCATGTAACACTTTGCGCATGAGGTTTAGTGTTATATGTACATCTATGCAGTATATCTCTCAACTGAAAGCTTAAGAAAAAGAAAAGTGGACTATACATACCATTCTAAAGATAGATTCTGTATATTTCTTCTTGCAACACTACAGATAAGAGTTACTATTTGAGTACTAGAGCTTGAACAGCTTGTAAAATTAATGCTCTGTATTTAGCACGAGGGCCCATGAGGTCAATTCCCACTAGAAGGTTGCGATCCTTAAGAAGATTTGTGGCTATGGTGTCAGTATAGTCCAAAACAGGGGAAAGAAACCTGCTAAATAATATAAGGAGATCTCTGCATTGGATATACACATAGAGAAACTGAAAATAATATATAACCTGATCCATGAAGGTGGTTTGAGAGAGAGAGAGAGAGAGAGAGAGAGAGAGAGAGAGAGAGAGAGAGAGAGAGAGAGAGAGAGAGAGAGAACGCACACATACACACACACATATGTAATTATCTTAACCTTTAACTGAGTGAAACTGTGCATCATAGAGTAACAATTTTTTAATCAAGATACCTCAGATGGTTAACTTACAGATTGAAATTTTGGAAACTTGTGGCTGCTGCTGCATTGCTGGCTATAGCTGCAGTCATGTGATCTTCATTTTCAACCGTATATGACAGTGTCCCAGCCAATCACACAATTCCTTGCTTCATTTCCCACTCACCAACAGCCCACCTAGTGTTGCAGAACAGGCTTGTGGACCTCCAACAAGGCAATAGGGACATGGAGCCTGGGGAATGGAGGCAAGGGCAAAACCTGATAGACACTCTGATGTGCAAGGGCCTGACAGAGCCTCACCATGAAGAGAGCAGCGCAACCTCCTGAGACCACTGTGCAAACTCCACAGCTGGAGCGTGGATGCAAGGACAGGAGATGATGGCTTAATGATGCTTCCTTCAGCCTGTCTCATCATACTGATGAGATTGTGCATGTTGTTGAGTGGCCCTGACAATGAAACAAGGCATAAAAAGAGTTTGCGTGTTTTTGTTCAAATGTGTGGATCAATGATGAAATTGTTATTGATAATAAAGGGCCATAGGTGTGGCACGCTGGAAGGGTGGACGATACATGTCCCACTATGCTAGCACTTGGAAGTTTATCTATCCACAGCTATTACCCATCCCACAGGTATCCTAACCCATCCCACAGTATTACCCATCCAACAGTACCCCTGCCCATCCCACAGATTACCCCTGCCATCCCACAAGCTATACCCATCCAAAGGTATCCTGCCCATCCCACAGCTATCCTTACCCATCCCACAAGCATGCAAAGGCTTAAACCATTTCTAAAAGTTTCCACAAAACTTTATTTAATGAAATAAATGAGGCAAGTGTGTGAAGCAAAGATAATCTTTATTAATAACAAACTGTAAAAGAAAATGCCAGTGTGACATCTCTTGATTGATTCAAGTGTTATTTTTTTAGGAAATCAGTAAAAATGAAAAACATAAATATATAAAAAAAGAGTTTAATAATTTCTGTCTCCTGTCCCTCTTTTTTGGCTACGGATCTGAATAAGATGCCTAAACAGAGGTTTGGCATTGAAGTTAATTATAATTCAGGATCATAGCTTTTCCCAGCTTCGTTTTCTCAAGATGCTTCAGATCTGAATTCCTATAATGAACCTGGATTATGAGACTTGGTTTAGCATATCTGTAGAATACAGAATATAGTGATCTAACCAATGCATCAGAGCAAAACCAATAACTGCCTGTGTTGTTTATGTTTGAAATCAAATCTTGTAAACAAAATTGCTTTTATTTCAAGATAAGCTACCACCGCCACTTCTGAAAACCCTGTGAAGTCACAGCACTTCAAATAAAAATTATTTTGGGGTTTGATGGCATTTCTGTGGCTTCTGAAGCTGAATGCAAACACAGAATTCTCTTGCCAGATGCTAAGATACTTTGATTTTGCAATGTAGCAATATGACATTTTCCTTTCAGCTGTTTTCTTTACAGTAGACTCAAGAACTTGCCTTTATACAGAATAAAAAGTCTCCATATGTTATGTGTTTCTGCTGCCTAGTGGTCAAGAAATGATACTTCACAGGTGGGATGCATTAAGGAGTAATGGGTTTCCACTAAATTTTCTGGTGCTTGGATGGGAGACCACCAAGAAATCCCAGGGCTTTGGGTTAGACCAGGAAATTAAAAAAAATAGATCCTGGTAGAAAACAGAATGGAAACAATTTATACTGTAACGAAGAAAAGTGCAATGGAACTGTCGGTAAAGCCACTAGGAACTGAACTTAGTTAAAGGAGAATTTAGTTTTTAAATTCCATGGGATAAAGACAGTGAGCTATATTTGGAAATTTGTTAGCGGAGACTCATTTTTTCTGATGAACAGAAAAAAATAACTAGAGTTAGATTTGGTTAGTAACTGAGAATCATTCTAGGTAGGATATGGAGTTTTTGCTTGTGTATATAGGTAGGCATTTTGTAATTTCTGCATATTCCAGACTACCTTAAATTTCACAATAATGAATGTTTTGTATAATGAATGAATGAATGTAGAAGCAGAGATTTGTTTCTATAAAATTAACAAATAATTTTCTGAGTTCTAATTTCCAGTGGGTCATGAAACCCTTGGTGATTATCAACTGGATTTCTCAGCCTATCCTTCCACACAGAGATGTTGTTTTCTTAAGAGTTTTGCAGCAAAACTGTGCTATAGTACAACTGCAGAGAAATAAACACTTTTTGGTTTCTTCCCAGATACATTTAATTCCATTGTGTTGAAATTCTTGGTATACTGAAAGATCCAGTTGTTTTCAAAACTTAAAAGCAGCTCAGAGATTGTCTTCCAAGGTTGAATGCTACTTGCAGAAGGATTTATGCTTTTCAGTAAATATTCTTTCAGTCCTTCAATGGCCATTTTGTATCATTGTCTTAACTAGTAGTCATCTGATGGATGATCTTTTAAATAAAGAATTGTTAGCTTGGCTGATTTTTTGTTGAGATATATTGATGATAAGCAGCATTCATCTGCTTACAGTGTTCAAGTGGTCTACTTTGTACTTTGACACCATAGAAGGCAAGCCAGAGGCCTTGAAAATAGGGTGCCAGCAGCACCTTTTGGCTTAATCATAACTTATGTACTTAAAAGCTTATTGCTTAAATTTGCTCTTGTATCAGCAAAAGAGGGCTAACTGTAGGGGCTTCAAGCCAATGTGTAGAAGCAGCGGTGGTTAAACCTTATTTTGAGAACTGTATTCAGTTCTAGCTGCCAAACATCAATGAAATTTAGACAAACTGGAATGAGTTTATGAAAGACAATCAGGAACTGGAAACTATAAAAAGGAAGCATAGTGCGGTCCCTTCCACCATCCTGTAATTCTACCAGCATCCCATATCTCTTGGAAGAATAACTAGTCAAAGGTATCCTGCCTTGCTCAAGTTCTGGTCTAGTGAGGGACAGTGTCTGGTAAAGCTGAGCCAAAACCTAACCTGCAATTTCTCAAAAATGGGCATCCATGAGAAACATAACCCAGTTGTTCTACCTTAGTTTTTAGGGAGTCTGAGATTTTTTTTTAATTGAATGTATTGTTACAGGACAAGATCTGCTGCTCAGGGCTGATGTTTTCTGTTGTGCATTTTTGCATTGTACTGAGAATACACAATTCCCAACTGAAACAGCACATTATATCATGATTTCTTGCCTTGGAATTGAACTGAAGTCAAGGTTACTGGCTGCTAAAGAGATGGGTGTACAGTGAAAGACAGAATATTTGCGCATAGCCAACGTAACGCTGAATAAGTGTGGGAATACCATCTTCCATCTTTCAAAATTATTTTTTTAAAAATTCTATTCTCTCCTGGGGAAAAAAAATTAAAAGTGTTATATTTTTAATGAATTGAAATGATAAATGGCAAGAAAAAAATGCAAGATAACTTTTGTACAACATTAGTTTAGAGATTCATTCTCTATCAGAAAAAAGAAAGAAACCTGTGCATTGGTCAAAGTCTAAAGGATGCTGTTTGCCTATATAACTGTTGGTTTTTGTATTGTTGCAATAATTAAATTGAAAGGCAGAATACAAATACAGATGGATAATCATATCTCTTTCAGGAGCTGCAGGCCTGGGATGATAAGCTCTTGGAGGTCATATGACAATTAATGGGGGAGGAGAGGCTAAAATAAATGATGGGTAGAATGAAACAAGAAAAATAAATAAGCCTCCCTTCTCTCTGGTCTCTCTTTTTCTCTGGAATGAAACCCTCTTTCTTTTTCCCTTTTTCTCCCTGAAACCCTCTTATCTCTTTCCCAAACTGACATATTATCTTGACATGTTATCTTGCCTGCCAGAAATATGTTCTGATGAATTGTAGAGGGATTTAAAACTCATGCTAGAAGCCATAGAAAAATAGGCTGATAGCTGCACAGGACCACAGATTGCATAAATATTTAAAATTAATAAATATACTCTATGCTGCCTTGGTGAGAACACAGTTCTGAATGACTCATGCCTTTCCCTCTTAGCTTCTGCAAAGTCTTCCATGTCACCAACAATGATGGTAGGACATGTTTGGTTACTTTAGATCCAATCAAACATTCTTTGTTATGTGGCAAACAGAGTTCTCTTTCTGCTATTGCAGAAACAGGGTCTGAACTTCAATCTGTAGGTAGCTGCTGCCTTTTTAGCAGTCCTAAAAAACTCTGGTATTTCAGAAAGGATTTGGATTTGTTTGTGTAACTGATGTGGCCTTGCTTGGGGAGGGCCTGGAAGATACATTTGGATAACTACTCTACAGCCTTGAGAAAGCCAGATCTCTGCAGCTTTTGAAAGTTTGTTGAGCTTCTCAAGTTGAGGGCTACACCGAGTGCTCCAGAAGCCACATTGCAAAAAGCATGCAGAGCTAGGAGAAAAAAAATAATTTGATTTTATAAAACACACATGCCTCTAAATAAGGGGTCCCCAAACTTGGCAACTTTAAAACTTGTGGACTTCAACTCCCAGAATTCTCCAGCAGCTATGCTGGATTAAAACCCAATACATTAATTTCCCACTGTATATTTAATCACGTGAGCCTCATGAAATAGCAAGGTTTGTTCTTCTCTCTTAAATACATAGAAATACTATATTGGTGGGGGAAGTAGCAATCTGCACCCATAATGAAATAATGAGAGTTAATGAGTTTCAACATTTGACAGATTGTGTAGTAGGAATGTTGACAGAAGTAACTAGGCAATGTAGCTGCTGTTATTTATGTTTAGTACAACATGAGAAGAATTAAGGCTTTTAAGATGTGACCTTTTCCAGTAACCTCTATAATTCAATTACAATGCTTATCATTTGTGAACAGTTTGGGCAAGTGTTCCCCAGGAAGGAGAAAATGGAGGGTCTTTCATAAAGATGCATTGTTAGTACTACCAAATAGCTTTTTGTTGCCAAATGGAACATGGGGTATTTATCTCTGTGTCCAGGTGTATATTTAGCAAGTGAGAGCTCAATGAAAAAGTAATCAAATTGGATAGGAGTTCAACAGTTGTTTATAACAGATGAATATTAAGAGAACATTTTACAAAATAAGAATCTTACTGACATTGCACCTGCAATTTTCACCAAGAATGGGTTCAGTCTAAAATCTGGGTCAAACTGGAGAAGTCAAATTCCACAAATTAGTTGCTTATGTGTTATGATGCCCTTTGTGTCACACATTCTGTCCTCCAACAGCACACGTTTTACATCAAGTTTCAGGTCCATTCTTAGCTACATATCACTCCAAACTTCTTCATGCTTAGAGAAAAACTGTGGTCAAGAATGATATGCATGATGTCTTGCCAAAAAGAAGAGTGAGGGAAATATTATGAATAAAGGAAACCATTCTTTATCTAGCCACCTCAAGTGCTGCTCAGCCTTTCTAAGAAGTGAAAGTTGTACCTCTGTACAACAGTTTTTTTCCTCCATTCATTCTTATTCAGCAGGCAAAGTTCTAGGAGAAAGAAAGGTTACTACATGAGCCCTTATATCAATAGACTGAGGGTCTGTAAAGAGCCATGTCCAAGACATATGATATGGGTTTCTTCAAATCATTTCCAACTTGCTTTAGCATGTGTAGTTTTCACACTGGTGTAAGAGAAAGAACCAAAGTAAATCTTCATATCTGGCCTCAACAGCTTGGGGGAAAAATCATTAAAAACTACAGCCAGATGAGAAGCTATGATAGGTGGAACACTAGAAGATACAATTTAGGTTTAAAGTTATTCATATGGGGTTGTACTTGGGAAAGGTTTGGGAAAAATTCCTGCTTAATCAAAATATGCTAGAGTTAAAATTTTATTCTAAATGTGTTTTTAGCTGTATAGATTGACATTTTCTTTTCTTAAATGTGGGGTATCGTTCTAAAATATGCTTTTCCACATTCCAAAATATTGTTCTAAAATATGCTACTGCCTTATCAGGGACTCTGAAGTGGCAAAGTCTAGAATTCTCTTTCTGTGTAACATGTTGAGTTCTGAGTTAAGATATTACAGCTTGCACCTTTTAATTAAAACAGGGGGATCAGAAGAATTCATTGTATATCTTTTCTAGGCAACTACAGATTTACTCATGCTCTAATACTGCATAAAATGGTGTCTGCTGAAAGGCTACTCATTCATTAACTTTCTAACCACATTGTTACTTCCTTCAGTGACTTTCATTCCATCTTTGTCAATCTCCAGGCAAGTCACATAAACCTGCATATTAATTGTGTTCTATAGCATCCATCAAGTGATAGTATTCCTGTGAGAAATCACCCATTTCAAACAGAAGTCATCTAGTGCCCCTACTAATGTGATAATGAAACATGATATAAAAGCATAAAATTTTTATTAGATGAAATGTCAACTCAATGTTTATTTTTCTGGTGGACATGCACATCTGCTGCCATCTAGAAATAGGACTGTCATCTGGAAAAGTCCCCTAAAATACAGTGAAACTAAGAAATTAATCCACCACTCTCATTTATGTAAATTAATCAGTGATGATGTGGATTATGCTGACTGCATTATCCATTCCTGGAAAGTTGGAAAAGTATTTTGATTTAATAGCCCACAACTTATTTCATCCATTTTGACACTAATAAGACCCAATGGGAAGTAAATATATTCACCTATATTGCTTCCCTCCCCAAAATTTAATTTTGACGAAACAACCAAAGGATTCTCCATCTTTCTTGGGAATTTAATTGGGAATCTTTTTAATTATTGCCTATATTGCCTTAGCCTGATAGAGTGTAACAACTGTTATATTCATGGATATAAACATCTGTGTCTCTATGTGTGTGTTTGAGTGACAGACAGACAGACAAACAGACAGACAGAAAAATGTACATGTCTCCACATACCAAATCTCTATTCTGGGCTTTATAGCTAAGCCAACTGATGTCAGACTCCTACACGCACTCATTTGACATAGCACATTCATTATGGTTGAAACATGTTTGGTTTCATTCAGAAAGTGTCCCAACTTTGAACTCTCCATATACAAATAAAAGAGACTGAAACTCCATTTCTCTGGTTCTGTATTTTCACCTGCTTTATAAAGGATTTGGGACATCTATTATTTAACTGCAGGCCCTTCCCTCAATTCCACCCCATATTGACAAGATTATGCCCATGTTTATTTAATATGTAAGTTAGAAATAGGCTTATATTGGAGGTCAGCAAACTCTGCACACTTGCTCAGACCAACAACTGAGGAGTGGCTTTCTAGAGTCTCTTAGCCTGGTTGCTCTGTCTTCCTGATGCTCTCTGCAAACCAGTGAATATTGAGAGTCAAAGGACAAGGAGGAGTATGGAAAATGTCCTTTCCTCATAAGCAACATCTGAAAACTTGGACATGAGTAGCCACATGGACAATAGGGAGGAGGTGGAGCCACTAAGCATGGTATGGAGTAATACGAGGCCAAAGGAGTAAAAATGAAAGGCTGAACTGAAACAACACAGCAGAGGTAGCACAGCAATAGAGAGCAATTAATCAAATCACTGTTGCTTTGGGTGGCCTTGTAAATCTATGTAATAAGTACAGTAAACATATAAATGTTACCAACTGTGAACAGTGATTATTCTATTGGCTTCTTGCCAACAGAGCTGATGTCTTGAAGTGGTGGGAAGTCTATTGTATTTTAAATATAAGTAACAGGGTAGCTCATCCATTTTAGGAAATAACTAAAAAATAGAATAAAGATATCATGTTTTTTTTAAAAAAACTTCCCCAAAATAAAACAGGAGCAATGAGAAATTTCTGGCCATAACCATAAGGGGAACACAACCAATGCATCATATATAAAGTTTTGCTTTGTGTCCTTTGGCTTCTCCAAAACAGATGAAGTCTCTGAACCCTGAAAAAGTTGCCTACCCCTACTTCATAGACAATTTATGCCTCTGATGCTCAACTGAATGTACCTCAGTTATACGTGAATCTGGAAAACATATTCCTAGAAGACATGTTCCATCATAGACAGGTATTTGTTCCAGTGAATTTATTTCTTCATTATGCAAGTTAATATTCATAATGCATGACTGATCTCCCTTGTTCAACAAAGGGGGAAAAAAACTACTGAAAGTGACAAAAACTGATGCATTGCTTACAAACAATTTTCAGTTTCTGAATCATGGGCAACTCTAGTTAAAATGGTGTTCCTCAACTCAGGATTCTCTAATTACATTGGGATTAGAATTTGCTGAATTTGGGAAGGTTTTCTTGAAATATATGTGGAAGGCAATTGGTTGGAGAAGATTGAGAAAAGGAATCATGGATAGTTGACCTAAATAACCCTCCCCCAGAGATCTTGAAGAACTGGTTCCTGGAAGAAGAGACAATATTGGGACAGGGCAGATCCATAAAACAGTTCTTAAAGGTCTAACCTTTGATGTATGCATTCAAGGTATGGAAGATGCCAGGAGACTTCCCCCTACACACACCTTAGTAGCATGACAGTGTTTACTGAGTTTGTTGTGCTCATCAGAGACAAATAGTCAGGAAAAATGTTGGAGATCCAGGTAGAGATTTTTTCCCCCTTTGTCTTTAATGAGCACAACAAACTCAGTAAATACTGTCCTTGTATGTGGCAATATGCTACTAAGCTGAACATGACATCCTTGTGGTTAGTTGGTAAACACTCTGCTCTTTCAACAATCTCATTGTTGGAATGGAAGCGGCTTATAGCTTATGGTTGTAAAAACAAGACACTATCAAGGGTAAAAGATGCCATGCTTTCAACTGTAAAGAAAAAGCTAAGCCAAATTTCCAGCATGCTTTACTCAGATGAGGTTGGACTGAATTGGGCATAATCTCTTGCCTATAAGTGAAATTCTACTTCATCAGATACTCCTATGAACTTACAATTCTGCAATCACACAGTGGTTTAGAACCATTAATTTCTTTTGGAACGACCCAACGGTTCTTAGGCTTGGACTGTTCTCCCATTGCATAAATGTTTAATATTGCCCACTCTATCAGCTTCATCTTTCCAGGGTCAAGAAAATAAATGTAAATATATCTTCCTGTCATGCTCCTTGGACAGCTCATGCAGGAACAATTCATTACCAGGGTTTCTGTTAACAGCATAATTAGGAGATGGCAGAAGAAAAGAGCCTTTCGGCAGCTAGTTGGCAAAATGCCTCCTGGTACATATGCTATTTATAACAAGCAAAAAAGAGATGTTAATGGAAGCATTTTTACTAGTAGTCCAATAATAGGAGGTCATTTGAGATGCCAGGTAGAATTGCTTTTTTTCCTAGCAAAGTTTCAGTGCCTTTAAGAGATGCATAAGAAGGAGAAATTCCAAAAACAGCATTTTTACAGAAAGGGAAAGCTGAACCTGCTTGGGTTTATGTCCACTGGGTGGTTTTTGAATCCTACTCAAACTGTAGACCAAGGGTCTTCAAACTTGGCAAGTTTAAAATTTATAGACTTCAACTCCTAGAATTACTGAGCTGGAGGAAGAATTCTGGGAGTTGAAGTCCACAAGTCTTAAAGCTGTCAAGTTTGAAGACCCCTGCTAGTCTAAAGGAAAGATGTTGCACTTATTTCAGATCAGTAATGCACTGTTTCAAATTTTGCTCCAATCATGGAGTAATTCTGGCTAATCTTCTGGCCACCACATTCCATCATTCTCTCTTAGTTAATTCAAAGATCATCATTTTTTCCCAAAGGATTTCTTGCATGAGATACAAACGGTGCTTTATTTACAATGTCATCCATCAACTAAACAGTTGTCTGGGAACCCACTATGCAATTTAGATCCAATTTTGGATAGAGGACAAATAAGATCCTAAAATAATGCTGTTTCTACTCAAACCCATTATTAATGGGCTATTTAAGATGTGCACACTAGCAGTTTAAGCAAGAAAATTGAATTTGGATTCATCATCTTTCAATCTGTAACTACCTTATTCTACTTATCTTGTAATCAATGTTCATAATATAATCTTAAAGGAGAATAATAGCTCAGGGTTGAAATGAGGGTCCTTGATGCTCTCTGAGCTTGGTTGTTTTCCTGAAGATATTTTATTACCCAAACTATGTAATATCATCAGTGCTCATTGAACATGAGAGGAAAAGAAAAAAATCTGAATAAGAAAATTTTCCTTTATTTTCTATTTATGCTCTTAGTTCAAAATATTATTTGCATCCATCTTGTCCAAAATCTAAAAAGAAATCAGCAATGTAGTCAGAATTATCTCAAACTGGTGAAGTTCTCATTCCATATCTAAGTAGGACAAAAATAAATCTGGGTGTATTATTCATTGAATATCAGTATGGAATCTATGTATAGACAGCTAGCAGTGTTTTCTTGAATGACAGTGATCTTTTCCTTTCAGAACACTGTGAAACCTATGATAACACTTCAAAAGATACATCAGTACCCTCTTGGAGCCTTTCCCTACTGGGCTTATAAATGTCTCTTTTTTCTTCTCTATGCCCATAAAATTGTTTTCATCTTGTTCTCAGCCCCAAAAAGTTTTAAATTGTTCTTAACTGTATTGATATTAAACCAGTGTTTTCCCTTTCATCAATGGTCACTGCACCTTTGACTGCCCATTGTGGCAGAAGCTAAGGCAGGTGGCCCATAGAGACTGGGATCAGAGTGATGCTTATTAGTAATTTCAGGCTCACATATACATGCTTGTCCCCTACCTAGCCATCCTCATCTGCTCTATTCTGCTGGCCCAAACACCTGGAGATGGTGGTCTACCAAAAGCTGTACTGCTGACCTATACAAATGTGTAATCGTCCTATACTGCTGAATGGGATATCCTAAATCCTTTAACTTTATAGCTGTGGTTGACTAAAATAGTAAAACAGAGAAAATTATCTATCTATCTTATCTATCTATCTATCTATCTATCTGTCTGTCTGTCTGTCTGTCTGTCTGTCTGTCTGTCTGTCTGTCTGTCTATCTATCTATCTATCATCTCTCTCTCTCTCAACTCTGTCTCGATAGATAGATAGATAGATAGATAGATAGATAGATAGATAGATAGAATAGATAGACAGACAGACAGACAGACAGACAGACAGACAGACAGACAGACAGATAGATAGATAGATATAGGAATAGATATAGGTATATAGATATAGATATAGATATGCGGTGGCTCTAGATATCGATACAGGTATAGGTATAGATATATAGATATGCAGTGGCTCAGTGGCTAAGATGCTGAGCTTGTGGATCAGAAAGGGCAGTAGTTCTGCAGTTTGAATCCCTAGCACCTTGTAATAGCATGAGCTCCCATTACTTATCCCAGCTTCTGCTAACCTAGCAGTTTGAAAGCATGTAAAAATGTAAGTAGAAAAATAAGGACCACTTTGGTGGGAAGGTAACAGCTTTCAAGCACCTTTGGGACAATCATGTTGCTGAGGTTTCTATAAAGTCTAATTGATATTAGCTAGTCATTCATTGCAGTATATCCAAGAACTCCCCTTGCAATTAATATGATTAAAGGTTTGGAGACTAAAACATGGGAAGAACGGTTGGCGGAATTAGATATGGTTAGTCTAGAGCAAAGAAGGATCAGGTGTGACATGATAAGTGTTCCAATATTTGAGGGATTGCCACAAAGAAAAGGGAGTCAACCTATTCTCCAAAGCACAAGAAGGCAAGACAAGAAACAATGGAATGGAAACTAATCAAGGAGAGATGCAACCTAGAACTAAGGACAAATTTCCTGACAGTGAGAAGAATTAACCAGTGAAATGGTTTGCATTCAGAAGTTGTGGGTGCTTCATCACTGGAGACTTTTAAGAAGAGACTGGTGGACAGCCACTTGTTTAAAATGGTATAGGGTCTCCTGCTTGAGCAGAGGGTTGAAATGACAAGATCTCCAAAGTCTCTTCCAACTCTATTATTCTGTATTCTCTTCTGCTATATCCTTACTGGCTATGGAAGCAACACCATTCTTTGCGTTTGTGTGTGCGTGTGTGCGTGCTGAATATTAAACAGCACAATTTTCTGACTGAAAGTGGTTAATTCCAGTCTATTTTAGTTCTCTGATGCCTAAGATCGTATTCAGTTTGTGTCATCTTCAACTGTGTTGAGCATTTGCCATACTGATGCTTTTTACATTTCCTGTTTCCAGTATAAGTCTGGCTTTGCAGTTTTGGATTTTCTATTTCTGCATAGCAACACCAGCAACTGCATGCCCCAAAGGATTTAATGTAGCCACATCATAATCTCATTAGCAGTCTGAAAGATCCTCAACTCTTCTTCTAGTACATGTTGTACGTTACCCAACTTGAGAGGCTTGTTGTATGGCACTATATCATCAATCACTTTATACTATCTATCCATGAAGTTTTCTTCGTAACATGCAGGAAAGGTTTATCACTGCTTTCTCCCTTAGAATATGGAGTATGGAATGGTGCTTTTGCTATGGTTACTATAGTGATCATCTTCATCTGCCTCCAGAATTTTTCTACATCGCTATTGCCATTATACAGTATATTGCTTTTATACTTAAACTGCTTTTACACTTACACGTTGCCAACTGTTGCAAATTCAGTAGTTTAGAACAGCACTTATTGTAGCTCAAAATAAAAGGAGATAGTCATTTGTCAGATTTTGTTTGCCCTTCCAGAAAAACCCATTTTAAGTCCCCTTTTCCATACCCTTGTCACTTTGAATGGTCACTAAATGAATGGTTGTAAGTCTAGGACGACCTGTATGACCTTAAATGTGATCTGTTTTCCACACAAATCTTAAAAGTAGATAAAGGGAATCCAATTAAACAAATGAATCAAAAGCATTAGACTTGTTCATTGATATAGTGAGGAAAACGATTGATGTTTGTGCAATTATATGACAATCTTTGCTTTCAGGAATTCATGTACCTCTCCTCAGGTAGCAATAACTGAAGCTAAGCATTTCTAATAACTGTTGATCAATCCTAGACATAGGCTTGGGGGAATTTTACCCCATTCCTCCTTACAGAAGAGCTTCCACTCAGGATTGCTGATGGACTTCCTTGCATGAACTGCCCTCTTCATAGTTTTCCGCAACATTTCTCTAGGATTAAGGTCAAATCATGGACTTCCAAGTTGTAACTTTCTTCTCCTTTAACCATTCTTTGCTTGGACGACTTGTCTGTTTTGTATTGTTGGGAGAAACATGGATACAAGTAATCCTCGAATTACAACAGTTCACTTAGTGATTGTTTGAAGTTACAATAGCACTGGAAACAGTGAGTTATGGTTGTTGTTGTTTTTTACACTTATGACCATTGGAGCATCCCCATGATCATGTGATTGAAATTCCAATGCTTGGCAACTGGTTCATATTTATGGCAATTGCAGTGTCTCAGGGTCATATGGTCATCTTTTGCAACCTTCTGACAAGCAAAGTCAATAGGGAAGCCAGATTCACTCGACATCCATGTTATTAACTTTATTGATATACTTAAAAACCAGAGCAATAAAGGTCACAAATGGGGCAAAATTCACTTCACAAATGTTTCACTTATCAAGAAAAAATTGGGGTTCAATTGTGATCTTGAGTTGAGGACTACCTGTACATCAGTCTAAAATGTTGTAAAATACAGCAATTTTGGGAAGATAGATAAGTTTTTATAATTGGAGGCTAATTTATCAACATGCAAATCCTTAAAAAGTGAGTCTTTCTCAAGAGCAAATTGAGTAGTTTCTCAGCTTCTCCATGCTTAGTTGAGGTACTTTTCAAGAAGAATGTTTCTGATTAAGGCCACCTGATGGAAATATCTGATGTTATAGAATCATTGTGGCCAAGAAATTAGTCATTTCTATTAGATCTTGGACCCAAGACAATGCAATAACTTGTGCCAATCAATGCACAAAATCCCAAACATAAGTAGTTCAAATTGTTTCTATAAGGGTTTATTAAATAATCAATTATGTAACATAACCATTCTGAAAATGAGCATTCAGCTGCTTTGGATAATCACCTGCAGGGCCTCTGATCTCATTAACCAGAACTTAGTTATCTTGGAAATCAAAAATCAGCTTGATTTCTCACAGTTGGGTGGAATTACCAGGTTGTATCGGTGCAAGTCAAATCTACAAAGGTTAATGAGGCAATGCTGTGATTTCAACACCCTGGGTAGGTCTAACAACAACAAGAATGCTTTCTCCTGTCAAATTATTTAGGCATCCCATCACACTTTCAGCAGTATTATACTCTGTTGGAAATAGCCATGCCCTGCATGTAGTAAAGGGAATAAAAGGAAGGCATCAAATAGCTGGGCGGAACCCCAATGTTTGCTATTGCCAGTCTAAATCAGAGTATGAAGTATGCAGAAACGTTATGGAGGGCCACAAGATTATGAATGGGAAGGAGCAATGCATAGAAAGAAATGGAATGGGTTATTTGAATACCTAAGTAAAGAGCCCTGAAACATAAGCAATTTTGTTGCCAAACTCAGTTAATCATTATAATCATGCATGATTCTGAATGGCATGTGGTTCCACATCCATATTCTAACACCATTGATTGAATGTAATACTGTTCAAAAGCTTAGCTAATGTTAGAATATAGCATTAGGAATACAAAAGAGGGGTTATCCCTGGATTACGTCTTTGGCAAGTGACTAAGCAAATGAGCTCAAGGATGCCTATTTGCTGCAGAAAACATCAAATTCTCAGTGTTTCTACAGACACCTTTGACTATTTTAGTAGGGCTCTGCTGAGAAGCTGGGGTATTGCTGTCCAACCAGGAACAGTTTTCTGCCTTTGTATCTCCAGTTTCTTTCTCCTCAATGGTGGCATTCATGTGCTGTATTGTGTGAGAGTGTAGGTCCCAAGCCCCTCAGAAGCTGCACACTGATAGCTGCCTGCCTTTTCTTCCATATTTTTTCAAATATGGCCTTCATTTTTCCAAATGAAACAGATAACATTAACTATACTGTGATGGTTAATGTACCTTTGATGCCCGTTTCATGTCTTGCCCATGCTGCATCCTGCTCTCATTAGCCAACATCAAGGAGTCAAAAGCTTACAACCGAGTCTTCAATATTCGTAGTGTGGTTCTAAAGGAGACAGAAGGGCTTTAGAATGGATGCAGCTTTGTTTCTCTGTGGTGCTGTTGAAGCTGTTGAGAGACACCTGCATAATAACCAGCCAATGTAGCCGCTGATGCAATTTGCTAATAGAATGCTTTTCACGCAGAGACAGTCTGGAGCTAAAGATGGTTGGCTCATTAATGCCTTTCTTGTCATTCTGCAGGTGTTTAGCTGAAAGCATACAGCAACATCTCCTGGCCAGGAATGGCTATGGCAATGCATTCCAAAGAGGGTTTTTAAAGGCTTTTGATTTTTTTTTAACGATGTGCAAAGAACAGGGAAATAAGCAAGCAAATGTGAAATGAAAAGCCTGCAAAAGCATAATCTCCTTGGTACAAAACCAAACAATTCCTAGACACATATTTACATCACGCAATTAAGCTATTAACTTTGGAGTTGGTTTCCTTAATCTAGGAAAAACAGGAAATGGAACCCACATTTTGGAATATGGATAGTCCTTAACTTATGATTATGGTTGAGCCCAAAATTTCTGTTGCAAAGCAAAACATTAGTTAAGTGAGGTTTACGATCTTTCTTGCCACAGTTCTTATGTAAATTGTTACAGTTGTTAAGTTAGTAAAGCCCATGTCACACTGCACCAATGGATGGAAAGAGGATGGAAAATGGAGAGAAACACTTGCCATCCAATTGGTTAGTGTGATGCTTCCGTTCCTGTACTCACTTGAATCCGTATTTCATAACCTCTATCCATCCCAGGCAATCCGTTCGGACTGAGGGTTCATCATCCGCTCAAAACTTTTTGAGCGGAAAATGTGATCAACGCGTTCCATCTGCATCTGCAACGCATACGGGAACATCCGTTCTACACCGTTTGTATCGCGTCAAACCCACTCGCTATATCCGCGAGGCATCCCCTGCGCATCCGTGCAACTCAATCCCGCTCGAGCGGAAAACAGACACAGGGAGAAGGCGAACGGATTGCGAACGGAACGCGCAGCATTAGTAGGCATGGCGGGGAAAGATGAAAAGCAGATTGCAGCTCACATACAAAGCATTTAAAACGGAAAAAACGTTCACAGAGGGGACGCTATCTCGGAATATTTAGGATGTCTGCAGGAGCTGAGGATGAACAAGGACACCGAAAGCAAAAAACACGATATTCTCTATTAAAAAGGGGGAGGAACTACGTTGGATCTCATTTTCAGTCCAGCAGCCTGCGGTGAGACCTCTTCAGCCCTTTCATCTTGCTCTTGCTCTTCCACAGCATCCAAGTCATCTCCAACCAATGGATCATAACACACTCGTTTTGGTAAGCCACCATCGTGCTGCAATAGTGGCAAAGCCATCTAAGGCTCTTCACCTGTTCTACGTGAAAGAAAGGAAGGCGGCCAAGAAGTGTCTGGGTCCGAAGATGGGATGCGGGAGAAAAGGCAGAGGTACGGACTGTACAGACAAAAGCTGAGGGTGGAGCTGAAGGAACGAGACACTTGTGGCATTCCAGAACTTCTGAGGAGTGCCGCCAGCTCATGTTTGGACGAAAGTTGGTGAGCGGCTGGAGGACCCAGGTTCACCCAAGGCAAAACACCAAACTTCCAGCCCAGGCTGACCCCTGGGACTGAAGGTGGCACTGACTCTGTGCCACCTGGCTTCCAGGAACCAATGTACAGGAACATGCAGTATGTCTGGAGGGTGCCACACAACACCATCAGATGTGGTCAGAGAAAGTGCGGCAGGCCATTCATCCGAAGAATTACTGGAGGAGCTCCTCCAAGTGCCCCACCACTGAAGAAGCTGCGAAGAAAGTTGCAGAACAGTGGAACTTCCCCCAACACCATTGGAGCCATAGATGGCAAGCACGTGGCCTGGCAAAGCCAAGTCAAGGGCCACGTTATTTCAACTATAAGGGCTTCTTCAGCATCATCCTCTTCGTCCAAATGGTCGATGCTGACTACAAGTTTCATGTACATCGATTGCTTCAGGCCAAGGCTCATCTTCCAGAATGCCCAGGATACAATGCCAAGTTAACCTCAAGGAGGGCTGGAACGCAACGCTCATCATGGTCCAGATCCAGGACCCCTGCCGCCCAACGACACAACAAAGATGTGCCCTACTTCATTGTGGGGATGACGCCTTCTCCCTCCAGAACCTAACCTTCATGAGGAACCCTACCTACCGTCCAGATGCCATCACTCGTGAAGAGAGGATCTTCAAACTACCAGCTGTTCAGGGCAAGGCGGGTGGGTGCGAAGAACATCTCTGGCCAACAGGTTCCAGGTACTTCTCAACCCCCATGCGCATCACCGCACAGACCGTAGGAGGATCGTGGAACGACGTTTGCTTGCATCCTGCACAATCTCATGCGCAACCGCTACCCAGTTGTTGGCATACACAGGCTCGTGGACCTTCCAACCAGGCAATAGGGACATGGAGCTGGGGAATGGGAGGCAATGGTGAAACCTGATAGAACACTCGGATGTGCAGGCCTAAGAAGAGCCTCATCGGAAGGGAAGAAAGAACAGCCAACCTCCTGAGGACACTGGTGCCAACTCCCAGCAGCTGGAGCAGTGGAGTGGCAAGACAGGATGGTAAATGAATTAATGATGCTTCCTTGAGCCTGTCTCAATCACCACTGATTGAGATTAGGGCCATGTATGTGGGGTGGGCCTGACAAGAACGGCATTTAATAAAGAGTTGTGTTTATGTTGAAATGTGTTGATCAAATGCTTATCGATTGTATGATACATGAAGGCCAAAGTTGTGGCAACCATATCAGTCCCAACTATGCTTGCACTGGACGGTTTATCTATCCACAGCTATTACCGCATCCAAAGGTATCCCTAGACCCATCCCAAAGGTAATCCCTACCCATCACTGTGTCTTAATCCTTCCCAAAGGTATCCCTTGCCCATCACCACAGCTATCTTAACCAGCATCCCAACAAGCATGCAAAAGGCTTAAACCATTTCTAAAAAGTTTCCACCCAAGACTTTTATTTTTTTACAAAACATAAATGACAAGTGTGTGAAGCAAAGATAATCTTTTATTAATAACAAGCTGTAAAAGAAAAATGACCCAAGTCAAGGTCCAAAGCAAAAATAAAGTCAACAGGTAGCCACCCAGTCTCTGGCACTCTTTCTGGGCACTCTGAGGCGTGCCCAGTCCTCAGGGGTGAAGGGTCCAGGTGCTGTGGAGGTGGCTGCTGCTGGAGTCTGGTCTGAGGCACATTGGGGTCCTGCCCCGGAGGACAACAGGGACAGCGTGTGTGAGGAAGCTCTCAGACAGCTGTTCAGTCCCGTGATGTTGAGAGCCCCTTCCGCTCCATGACATTGGGGTGGTCAGCCCAAAACCGATGACAGATGTTCTGAGGCCAGGGCTTGGCTGTGGGTGGAGGGAAGGAGCAGTGTAGAAGGGATGCCTGGTCTGCAGCTGAGCAAGGTTGAGGCGTCGGTGGCATCTGTGGCATGGGTGCATCTGTGGCGTGGCTTGGCATCAGTGGTGTGGAGCTGGCATCGTGGCTGTGGGTTTGGCAATCGTGCATCAGTTGGCACGTGGCGTCCGATTGTACCTGTGCCTGGACTTGGGAGGGTGCCTGTGCTGCTGGAGCTCCTGTGGTAGCTGTTAGCCTTGCTAGAGTAGGGCCTGTGGATAAGCCTTGGAAGGGCAAGTGACAATCACGTGGGGTGGGAGGAGGCAGGTGCCTGGCTGGGTGGAGCAGGTTCAGGCTGGTCTGAGGGTTGTGAAGGAAAGATCGGTGATCCATGTCCTGTCACCACCTGGTATTGTTGTTTTCCGACATGTTCATGAGGTCTGGTATGAACGTAGGTGAGGAAGGCTTGCGTTGGGAAGGATGGGACATCGGTGTGTACCAGGCTGAGTGAGAGAGACGATCTACGCTGCTCCTGATGGTGTCCCTGATCTCAGCCAGGCACCAGTGTGGCTCTGACCCCTCCGGTGCTGCCTTCTCTGCCTTTTGGTGGGGTGGAGCTGGGGTGTGGAATGAAGGGTAGGACTGTGTGGAAGTGCCGTACTCCTTTCTCCCACTGCAGCCAGGAGTCCTTCCACGTGCTTCCACCATGGTTAGAACAAGCTGTCCGCGGCTTCTCCCATTGTGGGCATGCTCCACAGACACCTTTCCTGGAGACAAGCTGACTCTCGCCGGAATAGACTGGCTCTCAGCAGAGGCTTGGCCTGAGAGAAGGTTGTGAGAGGGGTTGCTCCTCGGTGGTGGATCTCAACCCTCCAAGAAGCTGCACTTGGCCATCACGTAAGGTCTCTCTGTCCGTCAAGCTTGGACCGCGGCCTTGGCCAGATTTCTTGAGGTGCAGCTTCACCATACCAGGTGGTGCATGTGTCTTTCACCAGCTTGAGGAGCACCTCTGGAAGGGTAGCCCAGGCTTCTCCGCCTTCTCATCTCCAAGCAGCCCTGCTTTCTTTGGGTCTCGATAGGCCTGTGTCCCTTGCGCCAAAGATATTCATTCTCACCCTCAGGCCACTCCAGCACCTCTTCCTCATGTTCCTCTTTGATTTGTTATTGCCCCGACTCTCCATGGTGCGATGCTCATTGCCGGTCATTCGCGCTTCTTCCTCCCTTTGGCAGCCATATGGGCCCTCATCAGAGGGCTTTTAGGTTGTAGGGGCTGCTCCTCGCACACCACCTCCCCCACCACCCACCATCAGCAACAACAACAGTAGCAGCAAAAGCAGGCCCAGTCAGGACCAGCAGCAGGACCAGCAGCAGCACCAGCAGCACAGCAGGACCGAGGAGCAGCACAGCAGAGAAGCACCACAGCGCCAGCAGGACAGCAGGACCAAGGATCAGCAGTAGCAGAGTAAGCAACCAGCAGTGCCACAGCACCAGCAGCACGCAGCTAGAACCAGGAGCACCCAGGAGCACCAGCCAGGACCAGCGAAGACTAAGCAGGACCAGGAGCAGCGCCAGCAGAGTTAAGCACCGAGCAGAAGCCACCAGCACCAGGAGCAGCATCAGCAGAAGCACCACTTCCAGAAGCAGCATCAAGCGAAAAGCCCCAGGCCCCAGAAGAGGAAGCCCGGGCAGCAGAAGCCCCAGCAGAAAGCAGAGTCAGGGCCAGGGTGTGGGAGGGTGGCCCCTGTCCCCTCTTGACCAGGGTGGCAGCAGATGTGGCGAGCTTTCCGCTTCTTCTCTAATGGTTGTTGGGTTGCTGGCAAGCAGGCTGGCTGGCTGGCCGCGCTGGGCTGGAAGCTGTTGTCCTGGAAGCAGGTCTTCCTCTGAATGGTGACTGCTTGCGAGCTGCTTCCCTTTATAGTCCATGGGGCTGACAAATTGCACCCTCCCGCATGCGCAGGTGAATTGCTAGGCAGATCTGCTCCGGCATTCCGCTAGGCTTCCGCTCTGCACTGCCTTCATCCACTTGGCATCCCGCTCTTGCATCCACTCTTGTCTCTATGACCCCGCGTCGCTTTGCTGTGCTCCCCCCGGAAAGCCTTTGTGGATGTGCCATCCGCTCGCCATCCACTTCCCATCCGCTAGGCTTCCGTCGGAGCATCTGTTTCCCATCGCCCTATGTTCGTCGCCCCATCCGTTCCTATTCCGGTTGCGGTTGTCCCCGCCATCTGGTTTTATTGCAAATTCGGGGCACTTTTGAGAGCGGATAACAATGGATGGAACATTTTGCTCGTCCTCTGTGTCCTTTTTACAAACGTTTTGCATCCGTCGGCCAGTGTGCCAGGGCCTTTATATGATGGTTAAGTGAATCTGGCTTCCTCATTGACTTTACTTGTCAGAAAGTCCATTTCAGAGGTGGTATTCAGCAGGTTCTGACCAGTTCTGGAGAACTGGTAGCGGAAATTTTGAGTAGTTCAGAGAACTGGTGGTGGAAATTTTGAGTAGTTTGGAATATCACCTCTGACTGGCCCACCCCCATCTATTCTCTGCCTCCCGAGTCCAAGCTGATCGGCTGGGTCTTCTTTTGTTGCCCTGCACAGGAGAACAGAGCTGGAAAGAAGGTTAGTGGGGTGGGGAGGGATTGGGGATTTTACAGTATCCTTCCCCTGGAGTGGGGTGGAAATGGAGATTTTACAATATCCTTCCCCTGCCACGTTCACCAAGCCACACCCACCAAGCCATGCCACACCCACAGATCCAGTAGTAATTTTTTTTTGAATCCCACCACTGGTCCCAATGTTGGTCACATGACCCCGGGACACCACAACTGATAAATATGAATCAGTTGCCAAGCATCTGAATTTTTAATCACATGATGATAGGGATGCTGCAATGATAATAAATGTAAAAATTGGCCATAAATCACTTTTTCCAGTGCTTTTAATAATCCCTAAATGAATTATTGTAAGTCAAAGATTATCTGTAGTACTTTACTGAAATTTCACAGCAATAGAACATTTGTTTGTATATAGAAATGCCGTTGTGTAATAGATAAAGAAGGAGCATTCTTCTAATCTCTGTACAATCATTCGCTGTACAATAGGGCTTTTTTAAAAACTTGAAGATGTCCAGGGACAAAAAGGTTCATTTGAAGTTCCTTTTTATTCATTGCATCTGAGTTGATTTTTTTTTTACTCCAGTTGAATAAAAAAATGTTTCAAGCACCTATCATTCCCTTTTTTTAAAAAAACTAGAATTATCAGAATAGTATAATCACGCTTTGTGCCTTACCATTAAAATAAATATATACGCCAATTGCTTTCACATACAAAGTATAGTCCTATTGGCAATTGTCATCTTTTTCAATTTTCATAAATGACTAGAAGCAAATAAAACTTGTTTGACATTAATCCTTAATTCTGTCCTAATAAGTATTGCACAAATCGGAAATTAATAACATTCTAGAAGATCTGCATATTTTTCTGAGGTACACTATGCCCTAGAAAAGTATTGCTCAGGTTTTGTTTTATTCGGGTTACTAAATTTTAAATTTTGTCTTATTTTTCTAACTTTTCATGTCAGCAAATTCAAATATATCATCAAGATCACCACCATCATCAAATTCTATAAAGATCAATCAATTACAGTCTGGATTTCATTTAGGTTCCATTTTTTTTAATTTAGAGGTTAATATCCCTGCTGCATAATAACAGCATAAAACTCCAATAATCATTTCCACAGTAAGATAATTATAGAAGGCCAATGAATCCAAAAGAGTCTAATCTTTCTGAGTATTGATATTGCATGTTGTTCTTGTTCCGGTGGACAAATCAATAAGACAGAAACAATTGCTAGTCAGCTAAATGCCAGTCATGATCTTTCAAATGTTGCATTCAAGTGCAGCAGATAATTGACAGCTATTTGGTAGAAGGAACTTCAAGAACTAAAGCCCATTTTATCTAGAACTGAATTAATGAGCAATAACTAATAGCTTCCATGAGTCAAAAAAGAATTCAGAATTATAATCCTTCAGGTACTCCAGCCAGGCTATTTTACACCTCAGAGAACAGATAGCCCTTAAGTTGTGACCACAATTGAGCCCAAAATTTTTGTTGCTAAGTGAGACAGTTGTTAAGTGAATTTTGCCCAATTTTACGACCTTTCTCGCCACAGTTGTTAAGTCGTTAAGCAGTTGTTAAGTTGTTAAGTTAATGATGGTTAAGTGAATTTGGCACCCCTATTGACTTTGCTTGTCTTGCATAATAGGATCACATGACCCTGGGACACTGCAGCTGTCATAAATATGAACCCGTTGCCAAGCATCTGAATTTTGATCATGTGACCTTGGGGATGATTCAATAGTCATGAGTGTGAAAAATGATCATGTCACTTTTTTCAGTGACATAATTTGGAACGGTCCCTAAATGAACTGTTGTAAGTTGAGGACTATCTGTAAAAGCAGCTATTTTTGTTGATAAATTATTGGAGTAATTGATTCCACTTTCTTAGGATTGGTGTAGGGAGAAGTACTTTTTGTTGCTTAAATGCTGATTCCAATTCCAGAACATGAAGTCTGATTTTAATTAACACCCTGCCAGCCCTTGCGGCCTCAATTTCTAAGATGTGCTTAGTGGCATTATTTCTCCACGGAGAAAAGAGGCTCAGAATTTCTTCCTTCCTTGTTCAGAAGCTTTAGAAATTCAAGTTAATGAGATTTTAAAAGGTGAGGAAAGGAGGGAAACTTACCACATTAGCAATACTGACTATCCAGAACTTTAACCAAGATTGATTTAATTGGGCCAAGCTAGGAAAAGCTTGGGTTGCAAGTTGAATAAATTGCAAGTTGAACAATGTAACCAATGGCTCAGTAAATGAAGTAGGTGCAGAAATAATTCTGGATCTGAAGTTGTATTTGATTTGGTTATTTACTTGAAGACAAACCACAAATCTGAACATTTTAAATGCTGAATTATATTTTCAGTGCCAGTAAATGAGGCCATTCCCCCTGAAAAGTCTAGGACTGTAAAAGTATTCAATATCAATTTAAACTGTTCTATCTTGATCTCCAAACCATATAGTTCAACAGACCATAACAAACAATCTTTCAGGATCAAAGGTTGATGAATGAGATTGTTTTACATACAATATACAGTATATCCAAAATCTGGTAGCTCTTATTATGTACATAATGAAGCTGACAATCCTCAAATATATCTTGGATGATGAAGAGTTGAACATAGTGCTCTTTAGCGAACAAAAGACACAAGTGAAAGCAGGATGCTACAACATTCTGTATGAGGTTCTGGTTGTTAATATTCAGAAATATATGTAAGTATCATAGAACTGTCGAGTTGGAAAGGACTGTGAGGATTTTCTAGATTGTTTTTCTGTAGTGTGCAAAAAACAACAGTTAAACCATTCCTAGGAGCTGGTTGTTGGACCTCCAGAATTGGACAAACCCAGTCCATAGAATATTTCACTGTTGTACAGATTGTATCATCAGGAAGTTTTTCCTTATATTTAAATGCAATCGAAGCAGTTGCAACTTATATGTACTATGATTATGATTACACAAAGTAGCTCAAAACCCCATGTGTCATCTCTGGAGACAGTTCCTGATACAAGAAGAGTTCCCTTCTCTGATAAATTTACATGCCAGAGTGGTTCATATATCCCTATCAATCAGGTATAAGAAGTAATGAGGGAAGGAGAAATTCCACTGTTTGTAAACTAATGTTACTAAAATGCAACTCCCACTATTCTTTCTTTCTTTCTTTCTTTCTTTCTTTCTTTCTTTCTTTCTTTCTTTCTTTCTACCTCGACGTCAAAGGAATTGGCTGCAATGCACTTTAACCACTTGAATAATACTCGGTAAAATATGCATAATAGAAAAAATATAGAGAAAAATAAGTTAATAAAACAGTAGATAAAACTGCATACATGAAAAGGTTATAACCATTGAAAAAATGTATAATAATGCAGGAATGCAAACATTGCAAACGTGTGCACAGAAAACTGTTTAAGACTGTTTATGCTGGCTTTTTTTTTAGGTCTGAAAACCGATGTGAATATGGGATAAGATGCATTTAATACTGGAAATGTGCATAAAACTACAGTTGTTATGTAGAAAAAAATCCCTTACATACAATATATATCCAAAATCTGGTAGCTCTTATTATGCAAACACACGTTCCCTGAGTTTCCTACCCTTACCCCCATCCAAGAAATTGTTTACCTTACTGAATTTTGTGTGTGTGTGTGCATGTGTATGCACACACATGTGGGAGAGAGAGAGGGTGGGGGAGAGGGAGAGAGAGATGGAAGAGGGAGCATTGTACATAGAAGTTTTATTCCATTTAATTTTCTAAGATTCTAAGTGTGGTAATAATATAGACGTTTAAAAACTGCAAATATACTTCACAAAAACTACCGCTCTAATCTCAAACATGACAAACTTGGATCATCATTGAGGGGGGTATTTTCCCCTATGACATAATTTGATAAGTGATGATTACATTTATTAAGGTGAATATTTCTGTTTTTTTTAAAACAACTATAGTGTAATCATTTTTTTTTTTTAAGGACTCCCAAATATTATTCTAGAAATTCTGGTTCCAGATAGGACAGCAATAATCTGTGTAGGATAATGGACAAAACGATTAAATGTGCATTACATCAGAGTCCGCAATAATACAACAATATCCATTTGTGATCAAAGAGAGATAACATTATTTGATTTGAAACTGCAAACTGGAATTTCCCCAATCTATTTAGCTGAACTGAAAACACAAGTGAATCCAGACACAGTCAACAAAATGCAGTGCTATATAGGTAAGTCCCTTAAATTCTGTCTGTTTCAAGGTCCATTAACTCTAGAAATAGTGTGACTCGAATTTGCTAAGTGTTGTTACAAAAATACATTTCCCTTTGATAAATTGTAACTCAAATTCAGGTCCCCCAAAAAACTTCTATTTTTTTTGTCCTCTATATTTTTACCAACTAAATTAGTTTGCCTACAGATTATGTTTCCAAGTTTTAAGTGAGTAAATATTGCTATTTTATTAAAACAGAAGATTTTGAACCAATGCAGAGGATTCTAAAACTACATTTCAGCATCTAAACCAGCATCTGTACCTACTCTTTTAAAGCTTGTGAACATCCTAGGAATTTTGAGAACATATTTTGGAAACTCTTCCCAAAATGACTACCACGAGAGATATCAGTAGTACCAACCTACTAGAATGTTCCCTGCCATTTCTATCTCTTGCTTTACCTCTTTCGATATATACTTCCTGTCATCCTTATTTCCTATTCTTTTTCTGGGTAAGTAGTCATCTTATTAAACGAACTACAGGGTTCAAATCACCTCACATTTTCATTTCTCATGAAAGCTTATTTAATCTGTTTTAGGCCCAACAGCATTTTAAAGATGATTCTGCAAGGAGGCACTTTTCAGCTTACTATATTTTTTCAAAAATATAACCAAGTAAGGCATGTTATTAGCTGTGGTGAGTTGGCTGTGGTGAGTTGTCCTAAACCTTGAAGATATTACAAAACAAATACTTTATTTATCAAATACAAAATGTTTGAATTCTCCTTTTTGAATCAGCTGATTGTAGCAATAAAGAAGCAAATGCTAATCATCAGGTGGGTGGCAAACTCTCTAATAAGTCCCCAATCCTTACAATCATCCCCTTTTAAGGGTTTAAAAGATAGTCCTATTACTTTTCTCTGGAGATTATGGCAGATTTCTCTAAGTTTCCCATCTTTTACTTCTTTGGTCTGAAAATGTTTAGGTCCAAGATAGAAGATAAATAAGAGCTTTTCTACTAGCTGGTGAACTGTCAAGACTTTTGCATTTGTATCATAGGTAGGAAGTGTATTTAGTTTTGTTGCTGTATAAGTCATCTTTCCTCAACAAGTCATATAATGTATTTAAGGACATTGAGCCTCACCGTATCAATTATTTATATTATTCTGAACTATGGCTAACTTTAATGCAGACTATTTGACACACGGTTCTCTAAATATAATTTCATTTGAAAATATGTTCCTACTTTAGGCATAAGGAATAATAGTTGCAATTAAGCATTGAATATGGCCAGTAGCATTCAATCTGTGTTAACCCTATTTTTCCATATTGACAAAAAGGAGCAAGTCTTTGAAAGCAGTTAGTCAATTGGGAGCTAATGGGCAAGAAAGCAAATAGGAACACAGAGTTTTGCAAGGGAATTTGTGTATTTGTGGAGTTTGTTATGTTTTTTAATAAACTGTTGGGATAATTGGATGAAGTTGTGGTGAGGCTTTTTTAGGGGGAGGGGGCTGAATGAGCTGTTTGTTTGCTCTTTTGCCCAACACTTAGTATAAGCGGGGGGGGGGGGGNGGGGGGGGGCTATAGCTTGAGTTGACTCACTGATCAAGTGAATGGCTCATAGGCTGTTGCACATTCTCTGTCAACATGTCAGTCCCAGTCAGCATTCTTCAGAAGAAGAGACACTTGAGAGCTCACAATCAAAGCAAGCAATTAGAAAGGCAAACAGGAAAGTTTTGTGAGATAGTGTGGGAAGAGAACACTGATTTCCCACCTCCAGAGCATTAAAGTGACTTTAGAGACTTGTGGGAGAAACTGAATGCCCCCAGTCGGGAGTGGGATTCTACAGGTTCGCACCTATTTGCCAGAACCGATTATTAACATTCTAAGCAGTTTGGAGAACCGGTTGTTAGAAGAAATTATTGGCCTAATCCTGTAAGGAAGGCAGGAAGGAAACATTCTGGTGTTGCTTACAGAAACTGCCTCTCCATTAACTCTTATTACATTCTTGGCAGGATAGACTTCCTGTCTCTGGAATTTCTCTGGCATTTTTTTTCCTCCTTTGCTGGTACTTTGCTTGTGTGGAGTGACCATTCAAAATTACAATGGCATTGAAAAAAGTGACTTATGACCATTTTTCACACTTACGACTGTTGCAGCATCCCCACAGTCATGAGAGGCCAGGCGAGGAGATGGTGCCTCGATGTGAGTGAAGTTGAATTGACCACACCCAGCTAGTCATATGATCACCAAGCCATGACCACCAACTAAGCCACGGCCACAGAACTGGTTGTTAAAAATTTGAATCCCAACCCTGCCCCCAGTGCTGTAAAAATGTAATATATGGCTTTATAATATATGACAAATGTTAAAAAAAAAAGAACAAGAAAACAATATTCAAAATAATACCTAGAATGAAGGTACAAAGCCAGAAAGAGGCAAGGTACTTTTTAATTTATTTTAAAGAGTATCAATATATGTTGGGCATTAGTTAAGCTTCACACTCAGGGCAATGAACTCCTGGCTTTGAGAAAACAAGCTGGTGGAATGAGAGATGCTTTAAAGTACTAGAGAGATATGTAGACATGATGTTCTTGTATGTAATAGCTTCATTCCATTCATGCTTTGATAGCTCCCTGGCTGTCTGAAGAGCAGATGTTTTGGGGTGGAGAACATTATTTTGAGGATTAGATTCTTATAGAAGGAATCCTTGGTGTTCCTTCTTGGGTGACAGATTTTTGTTATGCACATTTCAAGCATTAGAAACACAGGTATGTGAGTTTGTGACTTATCTGTAGGTCCCTGGTATCTTTTTCTTGGTTGTAGATACTATATACTGTTTTGCTTACTTTGTTGTAGACATCATACACTTCTTTGGATAAATTGCTAGATGGTGCTGGGAAAGGAAGCAGTGACTACAATTCAGAAAAAATAGACAGAAAGATCTAAAAGTTCACTGTGACTGCTATTGTTAAGCCTGGGTTCCCCAACCAGGGTTAGGGAGACAAGCAAAACAGAATGTGCAGCGTAAGTCAGATAGGCACACAGATAAATGAGTGAGCTAGGCTTGTATGTTTATTAACATACAGTAAAATAACATATACGCTTGTGTTATCAAGATTATAGTTTATTCCAGTTATATAGCATAGTCAAAATAACAGTCCAATAGTCATGTATCATTTAGTCAGTCCATTCAGGGATATTCAGTTAGCAAAGTCCATGTAGAATATCCTGGGTCAGTTCACTTACAAATCAGTCCT
The DNA here is from genome assembly GCA_004320025.1 of Laticauda laticaudata. Lineage (NCBI taxonomy): Eukaryota > Metazoa > Chordata > Lepidosauria > Squamata > Elapidae > Laticauda > Laticauda laticaudata. The sequence continues at coordinate 29,179 of BHFT01028741.1, forward strand.
TTGTTCTCTCTCCCGTTTGAGCAATGCAGTCTTCCAAGCAGTAATTAGGATCATCAAAGCCAGAGAGCGAGCATGCTGCAGGCTTGCTTCTTTTAAGGAGTTTTCATAACCACACCCCCAATGACTATCCCGCAGTTAAAGTTACAGATACTTTAATATACAAACCAGGATTACTTATTATTTTACCTAAACCAGTTAGGGTAAAAACAATGTTATCCCTAACAGCTATAAAACAGGCTGAAGTTCATGACTGCCAAAGTAAAATTCCTAGAAATTCTATAAATTCAAAGCATGAAAGCAATTAGTAGGAAAGCTCAAACAGTGGACATCACTATAAGGGTATTTTTTTTTAAGGTTATAAACTGTTTATTCCATGGATCACCAATCTTGGTGGCTAGGGAATTCTGGGAGTTGATCTTAAAGTTCAATTTTAAAGTTGCCAAGGTTGGAGAGCCCTGGTTTATGCCATCATTTGAAAAAGGACATGATAATTCCATTCCCATGTTAGAAATCTCTTAGAAAATTTGGAGGATGGAGAATGCTTTGTTGCAAATAAGGCCATAAATATAGTGTGTAGAATAAAACATAGTGGGATGAAGAGAATGAAAGGAATATGGACATTCTTTGATTCAAACTTCATAGAAAAGGCAGGAAGTGAACACCAGTGGCCTTTTTCAAACAGGATAGCAAATGTACTTGTAAACCTAGGAAGGTTCCTTCATGGAATAACAAAGTAATGAACTTTGAAGGTCTTCTAGTCCAACCCTCTGCTTAAGCAGGAAACCCTATAGCATTTCAGACAAACGGAATTGCCATTTGGTAGCAATAGCTAATAAAAATGGGAGTTAAATCTTGGAATGTGCTATCACTTGCATGATCAAAGTGAACCTGAGGTAGATCATGAAGATATGCAGACAAAAGGCTCTGGTCAGGGATTTCAATTATCCTCACAGTGACTGGGTTCCTTCCTTCATGCTTAGACCACAACAAAGGATCCAGATTTCTGATGGACTGTCTCTTAGAAGAGTGATCTTAGAACCAACCAGACAGGAGCCTGATTTAGCCCTGGGAAATAATAGTAATCTAATATAAGACATAAATATTGTGGAGCTGATAGGAAACAATAACCATGATATCAGCAATCCACATTATTCATGGGTTCTGTACTTTCAAAAATGGTTGTACACCCCCCCCCCAAAAAAAAACCAGTACTTGCAATGCATCCCTGACACATGAGAATGGCAAGACATTCAAACCAACCAATCACACATACCCAACTATGCATTTGTTAATTTGGTGTTTGTGGCAGTGGAAATTTTCTTTCAGATAATAAGAGAAATAAGTTTGCACTGACATTTTTCAGGGAGGAAATCCTAACTCTGTTCTGCTCAGATTGGTGAAATGGAGATAAAAAGACAAACTAAGCATACAGAGCAGCTAGGCTTGTGGAAGGAAAAGCACATGGCTTTTGCAAGATAAATTTTTGCAAGATAAATTCCACCATCCATCTAATTATTAGCAAGTATTGGCAACAATATGGATGAACTGACCTTGTCAATCTGTAGCCTTGGATTTTCAAAAAGCTTTTGGCAAAGTTCCTTATCCTAGACTCCTGTGTAAACTTCTCTGTGTAGAATCCATTTAAATAGCAGCTCTGAAGGACTACAAGAGAGATGATTACATCTCTATTTTTTAAATCTCGCCTTCACTATTTTTATAAATAATTCAACATGGTGAATTATTTCTGTGACTGTGACTCAGACACAGTCACTTGTCTGAGTTGGAAGACTATAGAAATTGAATAAACAAATTACCCCTTCTTAGAGAAGAATTCACCACCACCAGGATCCAACTGCATGCCACTTTCAGGGAAACCTTGGTTAGCCAGAAAGGACATGGAACTTATATGAAAGTAGCTGATGAATAAAGACAAATATATGTGTCCGTACAGGATGGTGCAGGATCCAATCTGGGTTGGTGACAAGGACCAGGAGTTTTGTCTTCTGAAGTTTTTTTTTCTTCTTCTGAGTTTTTGGACTCATACTGGAGCCCATCTTTAGGGAACTTCTAGAGAGAAGATGGAATCCAGTATAAGCCTAAAAACTCAGAAGATAAAACCACTAGTCCCTGCAAACAACTCAGATTGGATCCTGAGGTAGCTGAGTTTACAATTCAAAAATCCTGTCTACTTCCTGTCTACTTCCGTGAATCCCTATGAGGATCAGACTACTTCCAAGTAATCTACAGTAGATAGATGGAACCTCAGTTACTCATATGTTACAATGTCTTACTATTGATGAATATTTCAGCTTTAACCACAACACAAGAGCACACAACAGATACAAACGTAATGTAAACCACTCCAAACTTTATTGTAGGAAGTACAATTTCAGCAACAGAGTGGTTGATGTCTGGAATGCATTACCTGACTCTGTTGTTACATCCTCAAACCCCCATTCTTTTACCCTCAAACTAACCTCTAATTGACCTCATCCCATTCCTAAGACGTTTGTAAGGGGCGTGCATTAGTGCACAATCATGCCTATCATCCCTGTCCTATTGTCCCCAATTATTAGTTCCTATTTCATGTATTTAAACTTATGTTTATTCTTATTTCTATTATATTGTAAGTGTTTGACTAAATAAATAAATAAATAAATAAATACATAAATACATACATACATACATACATACATACATACATACATACATACATACTTACATACATACATACATACATACTTCCATGGGAATTTGCCTTGAAGAAAATTGAGGCAGATCTGAGCAACTTTATCTGACAGCTGCCAGAGCTCCACATTCCCCAGATCACTTTAAACATTGATTTACAAGAATCACAGGGAGTGATTCAGCCATGAATCGTGATTGAGTGGCTGTAGTTTTTAGGGAATATATAGTCTCTTCTTATTTGGAAGATGTGGATTGGATAGTACCAGATTAGAATTTTCAAATTATGAGTATAGCTGAGTGTGATCACTGGAGAACTCATATGGAAGTAATGATAATTGTTTCTTTTTTGTTCTGTAGCTGAGAATAACAAGTAACTGTTGTTTGAGCTGGCCTTGCAAGACTGACAATGCTGTAGGCAGTGATGCAGCAGACAGAAAAAACATCTCAGATCTAGACCATTGGAATGCATGTCATTCAGACACACCACACTTTGTAACTCAAGTGTGTCCTCTAGGTTCTTATAATGCCTTGAATGCTGCTCACAGTCTAAAAATAGTCAGCTGACCTCCCAAACATACAAAGACAAACTGGGTCTTATCGAGCCATTCCCTTCCAAGCCAGCTTCTCAGTCTGTCATCCTGCCACTTCTGTAGCAACAGCGGACTCCTAACAGTTTTTCTTCCTTGTCCAGTCATTATTTTTCATTATATTCTTGCCTTTAGTCTGTTGATTTTTGGCCCGGTTAGTTCCTGACCATCAATCCATCTTCCTTTGCAGCTGCTTGGCTTTGGAGAACTGGATTTCAGGCATAAAATTAAACTTCATGTGTGATAGGGAAGCCTTCTTTGTCTCACTATGACTCATTATTGATTTTTTCTTCCTCTGCTCAACATAGCCAGTGGGTGGGGTTCTAAAGGGAAACACTGCCAATTACTCACAGAGCAGCCTGCGAATTGATGAGCTGGGTCTGAGCTCAGCTATCCGGCTGGGTAATGCATTTATAATGTGCAGTGTTTGAAAATAAATGTTGTTGCTAACTTCCACCCTTCTTTGCATTCAAATGAGCTGCGTATCTTGAGCAGCGGATAAGGAAACACTGGAATAGTTACTTTTTGGTCAGGTGGCATTCCTAATGGGAATGTTACAATCAAGAAATAATGAAAGGAAAAGCTGTCAACCATTTGCTAGAAAAAAATATATTCCATAAATATTGATCTATAAGCAGAGAACTTACTGAAACTTTCTCATCCACATAATAAACAGATAAAGTTTTCGTTCAGATTCAACCAATAGATACAAACTCAAGGTTAACCACACCAAACTTGATTACAGGAAATACGACTTCAGCAACAGAGTGGTCAATGTCTGGAATACTCTACCTGACTCTGGGGTTTCTTCCCCAAACCCCAAAAACTTTAATCTTAGACTGTCTACTATTGACCTCACCCCTTTCCTAAGAGGTCTGTAGGGGGCATGCATAAGCACACCAATGTGCCTACCATCCCTGTCCTATTGTTTCTTTTATTTTTCTTATATGTATCCATGTATTCATAACTATGTTTTTACTTATACCTATTATCTTGTAAGCAATTGACAAATAAAAATAAATAAATAAATAAATAAATAAAATATACCCATTTTTTCCTGCTGCAGTTCCTTGTGCTGTTTATTATTTCTTATTCAATAAATAAATAACATTTGAACACTTGGTCTTTTCCTTATACTAGCAATCCTTGTGGACTTCATGTTATTAAAAATACATTTCCTGTCCAAATTTACAACATTTCAGATCCATAGATTCCCTAGACACGATTTTAAGCAAAAGCAGCAAAACATAAATCACACAAGCTATATATCAAACATTTTTCAATAAATTGCATAAGTGATTTCCCCAGTCTGAGCTTTTGTTATGTGTTCAAAATAAGTTGCATGATTGGTCTGACTTCTACATAATAAAATCCATTTATAATCAAATGCGGAACTTGAAACAAAGTACCACTGTGTCAGTAGAGCTAATAGGATATAAAGTAAAACAAAAAGAGACATTTATCAAACTACAACTTGCCAATAAAAACAAATACAGCAATATAAAACAATAGTTTATCTTGAGAAATCACATCATCAACATTGTTAATGAAATTTGTTCATGTTAACTAAGGGGAAGAAATATAACCAACTGGACTTGCAAGGGTGATGGCAACCTCATCAGGGTTACCAAACCAGGAAATCAACTCCATAAAAAGGCTTAACTCTTCTTTCATTGTTCATGGCTTCTGTATAATAACAGGCTTTTGCAAGTCTGATTGTACTTCACCTCCTTCCCCCTTTTTATACTCATGTGAATTATAGATGTGCCTACATCAGAGGTATATTTGTTGTGGACTTAAGATATATTTTTCCCCTCATTACTTTGGTAACTTGCATATTTCCATCAACATCACCTTCCTTACTCTCTACATTCATGCCATTGTTACCATATTTTGAATAGATTACTGTAATTTGCTGTACCTCATTCTACCTTTGAAGACCTCCCAGGAACTTCAGCTCGGAAGTATATTTTGGTAAAATGAGGACCCAGAGTAATTTTGGTAAAATAAGGACCCAGATTGTTGTTGGGGGCAATGTGCTGGCTCTGTAAACCACTTAGAGAGGTCTATAAAACACTGTGAAGTGGTATATAAGTCTAAGTGCTATTGCTATTGCATTAGCTGCATTGTTTACCATAGGTCTCCAAATGCAATTCAAGGTACACATTGCTATGTGAGCATTGCTATATGGAGCCTGAATATCTTAATTATTCCACAGTAACGCCTGCCTACCTTGTCCAAACCATTAGGGTCTCCATGTAAAAGGAGATATGGCATAAGATACCTTCTATGTAGTGGCTCTGTTTTTCTGAAATTGTTTGTTCTCTGAAGTATGGCTCCCCTGTTCATGGCCTTCCAGAAGCAGATAAAAATGTGGGTTTTCCGTAGGTTCGTTGGGGATGAATTTTGTATAGTCATGCCATTTTTATAATTCTATAATTTTCGTGTCTTACTTCAGTTCCTATTTTAATCAATTTCATTCTGACTTTGTATCCTGTTCAGATTTTATAAATTCTATACACTACTGTTAATTTCAGGTAGTTAGGATTAGTTTCACAAATATAAATAAATGTTGCATATTTTTAAATTTGGAACATCAATATTTGTTGATTCCAGTTAATGTTCTGGTTCCAGTGGACTGAATGACAAAGAAGTGAAGATAAGGTCTCCTGTGTTGCTGTCCTCTCCTGGCTGTCCAGATTTTTGTAGTTCAGATATGTCATATCTAAGTAGACAGAAAAACAATTAAGATGTAAAGTTGCAAATTTTCCTAGATAAGAGGTTCTTTTTCCCTTTATAGTACATTGAAAAGATAATCGGTGGGTGGCAAAGGAATCTCACTACAAATGTTCTCTTCCAAAGAAACAGTTGGATCAAATCAAAGAGAATGATTGAATTAGAGGAACATAGGAAATTATATTTTTCTGGGGGTGGGTGGAGGAAAGAAATTAATTCAGGGTCTTTAAAAGAGTATGATATAGACATTCAGGAAAAATATGAACATGGCATAAAACAAGTGGCATGGAAAATCCAAACAATGAAATGTCTGGGGATATGTACTAATCTAATTTTCTTATACAGATACTGTAGATAGAGGATTTAGTATTTAGAACAAACATGAATTTTCTATCAGAACAGTATTGAGTCATTGTTTGTATCCTATCAAGAAATATGCAACAAATAGATAGAATAGTTGATTGGAAATACTGGAATATTTATGGAAAAAAGCATCCAGTAAAGGATTAAGCCAGGCAAGAAATGTTAGAAAAGTATCCAAAGGAAGGGTAAAATTGCTGAATTGCAAATATCAGTAGAAAGGCAGGCAAAGAATTACAAGATGTTTGCAGGAAAGGGCAAAATTAATCAAATTCTATAGACTCACTTTTAATTACATATTTAAACAGCCCTGTTTTTTTCAACATATTTGTTACAGTTAAATTCTCTTTTATACAGTATCCAAAAATAATTATGCTCTTCAATTATATTTTTTTTTCCAAAAAAGGTTGTTGCCTTCAGAGTGCAAATTTAATAAACCAAACATTTAACTGCTTTTAAAGCAATAGTCACTCCGAATGCTGAGTCAGCTTGTCGCAAGGATGCATCAGAGAAATAATTCCATCATGTTTATTGTTTATTTATGATGTGCATATAAGCATTGGGTCTGCACAAAGATTAAAAAAACAAACAAACAGGTCTTGACCTCGTAAGCTTATAATCTAATTAAATACATGTCATATTAGCAAGGAATGGGGAGGGGGTGGGAATCAATCAAGAACACTCTGGCTGAAGAAATGTGCATAGATATCAAATTAAAAGTGACAGCACCAGACATTTTTTATTCACATGTCTACACAGTTTATGTATAAAGCAGGGAGCAGAGTGACAAAGAGCACTTTATTGTCAAGCTTTGGCCAGTCTCAGAAATTTTGTAGAATAAGCTCCATAACAGAGAAACCAGGCTATTAAAGGCTAAGCAAATAATTTGGTCAGAAACTGGGCATCAGACATACAATGGAGTAGGTTATTCTGTCTAGGAAATTAGGCATCCAAATGTCAGGGAATACTGGGTTGAATGGATTTCCTTTGTTTAGGCATATATTTGGCCCTTAATTCTCCTCTTCCCAAAATAGAAAAAAAAAGTCTCCTCAGTTTTGAGACAGATTTGGGATAAAAGGCACCTATTTTGTTACTTTAAAAACAAAAAGGCTAGATATTTTGGTTCCACCAATTCTATTGGGACCAAGCCATGGTTCAGAGAAATCCATGGTTTAGAGTAGTATTTCTCAAGATCAGGGTTATTGGGGTTTTGGGAGTTAAAGACTGCCCATCTTAAAATTGCTGAGATTGAGAAACTTTCATCTAGAGGGTCCTGACTGACAGTGGTTGTTTATGATGATTATGATATTATTATTATTTTAAATTTGTTATGGCTACCCACTTCAGCAGACCTTGGGACAAGGCATAGAAGCTAGGTCAGTTTGGATACTAAAAAGTACCTTGACACAGAGAGATAAATCTTGGGCCTTGTTGATTCTGACACTTAAATCTCTAAAACATTGGACCCCAGTGAGATACATTGGGAAGGGGAGAGAAAGGATTTGATTCTTGTAAACAAATTAGACTTTGTACTTCTACAAGCGCTGAATAGTTTAGTGAATAAAACAAGCACAATTACACACTGTGTTACATACATATACATACATATATACATGCACACTTTTCCCATTTAAGGAGGACCTGGAATATAAGGAAGAAACTGGATGCCGGGTGAATGTGTTTTCTAATGCAAAGAAGCCTGAAGATAGAATCTAATTTATAGGCCCGGTCCCACTGGCCGACAGACGCAAAACGTATGCATAAAGGACACAGCGGACGAGCAAAATTTCGGGGGTGGCTCTATCCATTGTCATCCGCTCCAAAAAGTGGCAAAAATTTGCATAAACAGAACGGAAAAGAACGGAAAAGAACAGACGTGGGTAGTATGTAGCGGAAGCCTAGCGGATGACAGAGGATGGAAGGGGATGACACCTCCGAAGGCGTTACGGGGAATAATTGCAAAGTGGATGCATAGCGGATGAAGTGGGTGCATCATGTATGCCTAAAGGAAAGAAAGGGGATGCCGCGCAGATGTATATTGGATGCAAACCATTCACTGCGCATCCTTTCTATTTCCGTGCTACTAACGATGTATAGACGTTCCATGTACCTTTTCTTTCCTCCCTCTTTCTGTTTTCAGTTGCAGCAGATGTGAGTTGCGAGGATGCCCAGAGGATGCAGAGAGGATACAGCGGACGTTTAACGGATGATAAACGGACATAGAACGTTTGTTGCTCGTATGTTGCGGATTTACATCGTACACGACGGAAAGTTCATCCGTTCACAAAGTTTTGTGCAGCTCAAAACTTCTTGCGCGGATGAAATCGCAGTGGACGGATGCTCGATGGATAGAGCGTATGAAACACGTATGCAGTGAGTAAACAACGGATGCATAGTGTTTTCCAACGGATGGCAAGCTTTTTTTAACGTTTTACATCCTCTTTGCATCCGGAAGTGCAGTGGGACAGGGCCTTTATAAGTTTAACTAAAAGATAGGTATCCATTGGGGAGGATTTTGAGGAGCATGTTGAAAAGAAGAAAAACAAATTTTAATGGTGCTTGCTCATCTCCAAATGCAGTTTGGCCTTAGTGATTAACTTATGTACAAAGGCAGCATTCCAGATCAACTCCAAATCTTTTAATAGAAAAAAACAAAGCAAGATCAGCAGCAACAAGGCTTCAAGAATGAGCATGTTTTGACAGAAAAGGGCACTTTGCCCTTTCAATTCAACTCCTACTCCCTTTTTTGTCAATCCAATTCACTTTGCCTTACTATAAACAGCCTTTGCTTTTCTTTGAAATTCCATCATTTACACTACTTGCTTCAATGGTTTTTCACTTACTGAGTAATTCCATAGGTTTATTGTTCTCTCAGGGAAATATTTCAGCTCAAATTAAACAGGGATAGTCTGAGACATGCAATAGGTTTTAGGTGCATCATGTTTCATCTTGAAATGAGATACCAATATTGCGTTTTATGTTTACATTTAAATATATTGTCCTGGCTGCAGTTTTTCCTGCTTCCTCAAACTTTCCCAGTTTGTATCCACCCCCAGGCACACTCAGCTGATGGTGAAAAGTCTGTTGCTTTGCTGAGGGTGACAGTTGTCTAAGTGATTTATGTTAGTGCTACAGCTCAGTATGACCTTTTACATCATGATTATTCCAACCACCTCATTCTTAGCACTTCAAGATGTGTTGGGGCTGCAAATCCCAGAATTATCAGCCAGCATGCCCATTTTCAAGATTAGATTCATTATAATCCCTATGCAGATGTTTAGCTTGCTCATATCAGGGCTAAGAGTGGGACTGGGATAATAGTACATTTAGAATTTCCAAAAATATTCCTGATCTCTCATTTCTGAATTTTGCTAGCCTGAGTGGAAGAGTTGAACAGACTTTGATTTTTCTTTATCTAACCCTGCGCAAAGTTGGCTTTCATACTGGAACCTCTCAGGAATTCAGATATATAAATCTATTGTTCAAATCTGCTCTCCACTTCCAGAATCCTCATCAATCAATGAAATTTCAGGGCTCCATTCATGTTGCTCACGTGATGTCATTCCCCTGTCAGAATCTGATTCAGAGCGGGAGGTCAAGCAACTGACAGAAAGTGGGAGTGTGGCTCCATTGGCTGTGGAAGAAACTGGGGAAGGGCAAAGTCTGGCTAGGCAGAGCAGGCGAGAGGTAGAGCAAGGGAGAGGGAATTTGGAGGAAGATCCAGGCCCACCCCCTCTTCATTCTAGGGCACTCAGGGAGGAATGGAGAAGGGAGCAAATGAGTTAGTTGCATGGCTTATGGGGGAGGAAGGGACCCTGATTCCCTTCATTAGCTGCAGCTGGGAACACAGTGTTTAAAAAGGAAAGTTGTGCACAGCAAACTGTTGAAAGCAAATTGTGAATTATCTGGTATTGTCGAGGCTTATCTGAGTTCCTGGTGTCTTCCCAACTGTGTGTGTTTTGCTGGCCTTTCAAGTCTGCAATTCCTTTTCCTGCCCTGTGAAGTTAATCACTGCAGCATGGTTTGTGTGGATTTTTATTTACAGTTTGTATGTACTTTGTTTTCAGACTGAATTTCTTCCACTTAAAGATTGTTCTTGGGAGAATTTTTTCTCTAGCCAATGGTAACCTGGACATTGGGGGCAAAGCTGGAGGTACTAAAGGTAAAGTAAAGGTAAAGTACTTCTTATGTGACTGTTGCCTTTGTGCCACGCTCTGAGTCATCACATGTGAATACAGACATTAGTTTTAAAAAGCATTGAGGCTTCATGTTCAGTCCCACTCCAAAGTTACACAGTTATTTGCATCTCCAAATTTCATCATTCCCCTCATCTCTCCTCATATTGTTTCTGGAGCCCACCTCATAATTTACCATTCTGTGAGAGACATTCACATTCAAGCATTAAGTTCAAAACGTACACATCAAAAATAACAGAGGTAGAAGGAATGACATGACTCAGGAAATTAGTCTTTTACTCTTTCCTGGCATTTGCTCTATTTGTAACACATAATGTGTGAAAAGCCATATGGTGCACTGAGAATATCTAGTGCCAAACAACTCCTATCAGTAGTAGGATTTTCTGAGCCTTATCAGATCACCCGGTTTTCTTTTCCCAAAGTTATGTTCAAAATCAAATCAGAATTTTTCACATTTTTTTTTCTTTTTTCCAGATGTGTACTACTATTCCACATAATAATCAGGTATATCTATATCTTCTTTTAGAATGTCTCTTTGACTTCTTAGCTAATCTCGAGCTGCAGGATTTCCTAGTGGTGTCTTTTCTCAAGTCTTAACAAGAACTGGCTCTGCTTACCTTCTGAAGATGAGCTAAGTCAATCTTGAATCTTATTTTAATATTCTTAAAGTGTATTAAATGCAAAAAAAAGAAGATAACAGTCAAACTGAATTCAATGAGGTTTACTCCTAGATACATAGGCTGGAGTTGTGTAATAAATTCAGTAGTCATAAGTACAAATAAGATTATTTGTATTCATATCTTTGATATGCCATTTAGCACTTACACAAAATATCATGAAAAGCTTTCATACTTAGGAATAGGATTTTAAAAATAGGGAGGAGGAGGTACCACACCCATTGATATCATCATGTTTTTTCTTAGAAATATTACAAAAGATTAACATGTTTTTCATGCCAATAAGACTTTCTTGCTCGGTCATAGATGACATCATCATCTTAAAAATAATTAAAAATACAAAAAGCAATATAATAATCAGACTATTCTTAACCCCCACCGTTTTGGGTAGAGGCCTAAGGAAGCTACAGAAAGTTGCAGTGTAAATTTTATTATGTGTATTTTTTTTCAGACTCACTTTGCTTCTTATATAGTTTTAGAAAAAAGTTAGAACAGGTTGAAAGCAGTCCTAATTGCATCAATTTATGGAATTTAAGGGAGGGGGGAATCTCTTTTCCTTTTCACTACATATACACTCTGTTGTCATGGCTACTGCTCTGAAAGAAGAACAGTCTGTCAGATGCAAAAGAGACTTTGGGGCACAGTGAGAACATTCTCTGAGGGTACACTGAAACCTACTGTTGCATTCCAGGACAGGTTTTGCAAATTAAACTATTGATTTAACTTGCACGTGAACAAAAATTCTTTTACTGTATTAATGTTTCCTATTCCTAAAATGAACCCAGAGGTTTTGAAAGAATCTGGGCATTAATTAAGGTTTTCTTTTTGTTTTGTAGAGGATACTAAGGAATACTATTTTTCATCATTTATAATGGCATTGTAATTGTGGAATATCTAGCCTTCAAATCCTATTAAGTAGCTAATGAAAATATTCATCGTCAAAACCTCAGTTTTTCATGTTCTATTGTTTCTTGTCCTCTTAGCTAAGAGTCTAGCTTAGCTAAGAATCTTTGCTTTCTTGTTGTGTTTTGGTCCAAGAATTTGCATTTATGTATGTATGTATGTATGTATGTATGTGATTGATTGATTTATATTACTGCCTATTTGCACATGGCAACTCAAGGTGACTTACAGAATATAAAACCTCATTTAATAACTAGAACCTCCATTATAACCATTCTTATATTTTCCAGGATGATGGGATTGGCAGTCTATTCTATTCAACAAAGGTTCAACAAATACTGGGATTGTCACTGGACATATTGGCAATTTGTTCTTTGGTAAGGTGGCTCCTCAACAAGCTTGGAGCTGCCAATATGTCTTTTGGATTCTTAACATCTCTTTTGTCCAGAGGTGGGATGCTACTGGTTCTGCCCGGCTTTATAGAACCGATAGCTCTGAAGAGCAGCAGACACAGAACCGGTAGTAACACTGGTTGAATCCCACCTCTGCTTTTGTTCTCCCATCATCAAAGACTTCTCAATATTAGAAAGTGTGGGAGGACAGGTCCTGGGGACAAATTGGAGAAGGAAAAAAAAAAAGAGGTTCAGCAATAGTTCTCCTTTCCCTTGTGGTCATAGTCTTGTCATAGACTAATGCTCTTAGGTGGGATCCCATGTTGTGGTTTGCCGGCAGCAGGTGCAGATGGCTGAGGTCTCGGAGAGCGAGAACTCAGATGAGGGGTCTGCATGTGATGCAGGGATGGGGCCAGGACTATTGGATAGAGGGGTTCTGCCTTCAGAGCTTGTGGAGGCTGACAGCAGTGATGAAGAGGCCCCCGAGGAGCCTGTGCCCAGCGTGTGTGCACACAGGGCTGCTCGAAGGAAAGAGCAGCTGCAGCAGCACGGGCGACTCAGGAGTAAGACTGCAAAGTAATGGTGCCTCCCTTAAGAGATAAAAGCCAGCTGAGAAACCAGAGTTCTTTGCAGGAAGCAAATAAGTTTTTGCACTCAAGCCTTGTGGACATTCGGAATATCTTGGTTGGTGTTTGGAGACTCTTTGTATTTGAAATATTTCTTAGTAACTTTATCTAGTGTTCTTGGCAGCCTTGCATAACCTTGGCAAGGCTCGTTCTTATCAGAGACAATTAGTTTGAAACAGCCTTTTAACCATGAAGGAATGGAATTAGTAAAGAATCATTAAAAGGTTTTGCTGTTCCCTCTGTTTTGTGTTTGTTTCCTTGGAACAAGGTTTGGGTCAAAACATCCCAACAGTTCAGTTTCATTACTGAAGCTAATACCCAGCTTGAAATGAAAGAACAAGACAAAGAAAACACAACCCACTTCTAAGAATACAAAAATGGAATGAACTATTGAAGTGATCAACATTCTGATGAGGTAATCTAAGAAGTTCACATGGGAGACTTAAACTCTATTTCATTATATTATAGATGAAACTCTATAGTAGAAAAATTAAAAAATTAAAATATATGTTGAAGTAGTAATAAAGAATGTATTTATGGGTCCTAAAAGATGGAACATGAATAATACAATCTCCTTCTCTTTCACTTGCTAATGGCAAAAAAAATGAGTATCACACAATAGTAATAAGGAATATCACACTATATTCAAAATCTCACAGAATCACAATGATCAGAAAGGGAAGGAGGAAGTTTGGTCCACTCAAGATGAGAAATATGCTTACATTATTTTTTAAGTATCTAAATAATAATATTTTGCAGGCATGGAGGAGAAGGTGATTTCTCCCATTTTTTGCTGCAATTGAAAATACAATTCAAAATATTAATCACTTGATAAATGGTAAATTTAATGCTCTTTTGATACATATGATGACTTGATTGTTCTAACACAAGTAGGCAATTTTTGGTAGCAAATAATGTGTTTTATTTTTTATTAATTGGGGGGAAATGTTGCAACAGGCAAAATAGTAATGTTATGTGATGTAATATATGTTACATTAAATTGCCTACAATGTGCAGTTTCTGCAGGCTAAAAAACAATATTTATGGACTGCATTCATCTCAACACATGCAGCTTACCTGGTATTATAATATAAAACAAGGTTGAGAAATCTTGGGGTAAGTTATATGGTTGTCTGAAAGACACACCCCTGAATTTTTACTCACAGCATCTTATGTAAGAATTGGGAGTGGGCTCTGTGTGCGCGCGTGTGTGTGTGTGTTAGGGAACTTCCCCTTATTGCACCACTGAAAAAAAACTTAATCATAAAAACAAGAGAAGTCTGCCACATTATGTATCCATTCTGAAACTCAAGGGTTACATTATTAAAGAAGAACAGAACAGACTATTGATAGGTGCAAGAAGGTGAAACAAAAAGTTATGCAAGTCTTAAGACTAGAGAATTATAGTTAATCAGTGGTACATGAAAAATATGATTCAGATTATGACAATATAAAAATACTGGTATATGCTGATTGGAAGCATTTTATTTAATGAATTGTAAATGAAAGGGATAATTTTCAGGACATTTCGTAAATTAAATAAATTGATTTTTCAGACCATTTTCTGGTTATCTCACCTTCTACAATCTAGGCTAGGTTAAGTACCATGAAAATTCTGTCTAGATTAATTATGGGCTCGTGGTTAAATCACATATGCCTGGGTTGGCTCAACTCAGCATAATCTTAACAGCAAGAGCAGGGTTCACATAATATGAGAATCCCATTTTTTGGGTCCCCAACTGTACCTCAAAATCATGCTACTGAAATTGAGCACAAACACAATTGAGCACTAACACTAACAATTTTCAGTGGTCATTTTTTTTTTAGCATTCTAATGCAATAAAAAGTGAAAAACAAATGTCAATCTCAGCAAGGCTTCCAGTATATAACCAGAAAATAGCCATCTCTATGCTAAGCAACATCACTTTGGCTTAGTCCAAAGTATGAACCTAGCCATGCTTGTCTTTCATTCTCTTTCTCTCTGCTCTCTGGTGTTATTAACTGTTAGTATTATTCTAATTGTTCATTTACTTGGATTTAGACACTGCCCAACTCCAACTGACTCAGGTTAGCTGACAGCATAAAATCAGAACATCAAATATATGGTCGAGATTAAAAACATCGTAATAATCAGATGGCAGATCTAATTCACACATTACAAACCCAGTTGTTTCCTTAATCCCAATTTCAACCAGAGTGCCTCATATCTGGTTACCTGTGGAACGGAGCTTCTGAAAACTTGTAATGATTTATGGATGTTGTCAAGCACTCTTTCTCCCTTTCCTGGGGTCTCAGGAGATGCAAACCCTGAAATCTGGGTGGGCATAATTCTGAAAGGGACATATTCCCCTCTGATCACAACCAGAACTTAATAAAGCATGTCATGTTGGTGTCCTCATCCATAATACCCAGGGGTGGGATTCTACCGGTTCTGTCCAGTTTTGTAGAACTGGTAGCTCTGAAGAGCAGCAGACATAGAACCAGTAAATTGTAAATCACCAAACTGGTAGTTATACCGGTCGAATCCCACTCCTTATAATTCTGTAAGACAGGAAGACAATCCATATTAATTAATAGAAAGAAGAGATCCCCTCTGTGGATCTTTTCATATATTCTTTGGCTCATGATACATGTTCTCCTAATTTGATCATAGGTGGGGAAATACTAAAAGGATACAAGCATTCACACACCTCATCATTATGTGAAGCTGTGGTAGGACTATTCATTCCAAGTACATTCAAATACCACTGCAGGCTCAATGGATGCTTTCAGAGGCTTCTCAGCTCTCCATATAATTTTGCATTATATTACTTCAAATACAGTATAATGTTTTCTTCATGACTGGAACTACCATTGCCCTCCTTACTACCCCTTCAAATTCTTGATTCACTCCTAGATTTTGAGTTCTGATTATTCTACTTTATTGCTACTTTTCTCCTGGGCTGGAGTAGTAGTGGGCTGATTCTGTTTTTTAATTAAATTAATATGCCCATAAGTCTTTTCATACCAAAATTAATCTTCCTTCTTCACTCTCTCTCTCTTTCAATTCTCCTTCTCATCTGTTTTCCATTCTGACTACAAGGAACCATTACCATAGCTAGCTACTGGTATGCTATCTGACATGGAAGCTTGTCTCTTCTTAGATTAATTAACCTATTCTTTAAATCTTTTTCAGGCCTCCTCCTTTGCTGTGAGATGGAAACTCTTCAAACTTTCAGCCAAAGAGTGGTGGCTTTCTTACACTATTAGATCCTTTGCCCTTCCAAGTTATTGTCTGCTCCAAGGCATGAATATAATTTTTTGTGTTGTTATATGTCATTCAAAACATTCTCAGTAATTTATTTGTATGAACAACATCAGTATTTAAAGTTTTGCAGACTTTGTGGTGTGGTGCATATTATATTGTTAAAAACTGAATTTAGTACTCTCTCATTAGCATGAAATGCGAATTTAAAAACAGACAAATGTATTGTTTTCAGCAAATCAAGTTAAATATAACAACAGAGACAGATTGCTCCTGTAATGCTGTAATGCATGTTTGGGGATGGAGAGTGAGGGAGAAGGGGATATAATGATGTCTGGTTGCCTTTTTGGTCAGAGCAATTTTTTTTACAGATTGGTTTGCGTGAGAAGCAAAAACAATACACTTTTCCTTCTCTGTCATATCTAAGAAACAAGGGTGCCATCTCTTGAATCAATTCAGTATCAATAGCTGACAAGTGATAAGGTAGAGTATCAGATCTATATAAATGACCTTTGCGATCACCTTATAAGCAACTGCATCCTCTTCGCGGATGATGTAAAACTATTCAACACCACCGACAATGCTACTGCTCTTCAAAGTGACCTTGATTATGTGTCTGAATGGTCAAAGAATTGGCAACTCCAAATCTCGACCAACAAATGCTTTCTCATATCTAATGACCTAAGCACCAGAGCTCATTGTAACAGCATTGCCAAAAAGGCATTAAGAGTTGTAAATCTAATCTTATGAAGCTTCTCCTCTGGAAATATTGAATTGCTAACTAGGGCAAACAAAATCTTTTCTAGACCAATACTTGAATGCAGCTCATCTGTCTGGAATCTGCACTGTATATCGGACATTAATACAATTGAGTGAGTCCAGAAGTATTTCACAAGAAGAGTACTACACTCCTCTGCTCACAACAGAATACCCTATATCACCATGCTTGAGATTTTGAGCTTGGACAATCTTGAACTACATCACCTACAGTTGGACTTAAGCATCATACATAGAATTATCTACCACTATGTCCTACCAGTCAATGACTACTTCAGCTTCAACCACAACAATACAAGAGCACACAACAAATACAAACTCAGTGTTAACCACTCCAAACTTCATTGCAGAAAGTATGACTTAAGCAACAGAGTGGTCAATGCCTGGAATGCACTACCTGACTCTGTAGTTACATCCTCAAATCCCCACTCCTTTAACCTCAAATTCTCCACCACTGATCTCACCCCATTCCTAAGAGATCTGTAAGGGGGATGCATAAGTGCACTATTGTGGCTCCTGTCCCTATCCTATTGTCCCCATTTAATCATACCTATTTTCTGTTTTCTTATTCATGTTTATAGTTATACCTATTATTTTGTGAACAATTGACAAATAAAATCAATCAATCAATAAATATTTAATTTTCTTTTTCATTTAGTATCATAATTTCCCCTCTTTCCCTCAAAAAGTACTTTTCATAATAAGTTTATTACAAATGCAGATGGGTGGGTCAGTCCAATTGTATACATTTATTAGACAACCTGTGACCCCTTGACTCATCCTTTCAGAGATATCTCCTTACTAGATTCCTCAATGCTTTCCACAGCGATGCATTGCATTCACTGGGAAAGCTGGGTTCCATTCAGAGTTCTATCTGTCTTGAAGCTGAACTGCAGAGTACAGTCAAACATCAGCACAGGAAAAGTTTGATGACATATTTCATAAACTGTATTATGATTATATTTATGTCATAAAATGTTTTATAAAATTTGCCAGATTTCAATTCCATGGGAGACATAGATTCAGTAGATTTTGGACATATTCTGTAAGCTAACCCAGTGAGGTACCTTGGTTCAAACATTTTTGCCCTATAATACATACTTCTGCACAGTTAAAGAGTATGGAAGCAAGAGTTTTGATTGCATATTAGATAACCTGTGGGGTCATTATTTCAGAAATATTTCTTTACCAGATTCTTTAAAGCCCTCAACAATGGCAGATCTCTGTTGTATTTGAAAAGTTCTTTGTTTTTGTTTTAAATTCAGGGAGATGTTCAGAAATGTTTCTTTCTTGAATGTAGCCCACACTGAATTGTATAGTACAGTCAAACATAAGGCGTTGATTCCAGGAAATGTTTTATGACATTTTGTATGATATCATAAAATGCCTTATGGCTATGCTTATGTCATAAAATACTTTGTAAACTTCACCAGTTTTCAATTCCATGGAAGTCATGGATCCTAGATTTTGGACACATTCTGTAAATTAGCTCATCTGAGGTACCTTGGTTGAAAGCTTTGCCCTATGATGCACCCTTTTGCTTAATTAGGGGTTACAGGAACAAGAGCTTTAATAGTATCAATCACCACATCACTCAAACTTTCCACCATTTTTGTTCTTTTGATCTGGAACCCAGTCCTGACGGGCCAGCCGCAGTAGTGATTGTAGCTGACATAAAAACATCTTGTCTTGATTCTTTTACCAATGTTTTGCAGCATGAAAAATAGAGGGCTGAGGCTTGTATAAACCTTGCCTGAAGACAAGACAAGTCCACTTCATGGAAACAGATAAAAGTGAAGCTGTCAGACTGCCCTGCTGATGCTATAAATCAGTAGTTTAAACAAGGCAACTTTTTTTTTTGTCTCTATATATAAAGGCAGGATTCTGTGAAAAGAGCTTATTTACTACATTTTGTCCTGCCTAAAACAAAAGTTAATAGGTTAAAAGTTAAAACTGTAAAATATGCCATAAGTCAAAACCAAATGAAAACAATCTTGGCGCACGACCATACTAATTCCAAGGATTAATATACTTAAACCTGGCCAAAAAAATATCACTGATATCCAAACAGCTAACTAAATAGATCCAGACAAACCTGTTAGTAGACATTAAACTACACTAGGCCACCGTGATTGCAAATACTGCTTCTGAATTCAAAGGGTGCCTTTCTGAAAAAGATCAGTTCAACATCATTACAATTGTTGGTATACCAACCAATAATAGGAGCTTTGAGCTTTTGGAGCTGATAACACAAAGCAAGCAAAACTTCAAAGATTTTAGGAAGGCCTGGGTAGAATCTTGACTGCCACAACTTCCTTTAAAATTTTTCCAATGTTTTTATTTATCTCCAAAGTTAAAATACAGAATAAAAGAAAAAGAAGGAAAAAAGAAAAAAAACTTATATAAATTACAAGCAGCAACCAAACAATAGTAATAAAAAACATATGTACAAAAAATGACACATGGCTATTTTTGCCATTTTTGCCAGTTCAGTCAACTTTAAAGTCCATTCTTCAACAGTCGGCATCCCTTTTTCTTTCCAATACTTAGCATAAACCTTGCAGCAGTCAGCATGTAAAGAAATAACATCCCAAAATTGTTGTATTGATTTATCCATAATACAATATCCCTTAAAATTTGTTAATTAAGGAGTTTCTTTCGGGACTTTGAAATGCTTTTCCCCAGATCTTTCCCCATCTCAGCTGAATTCAACAAATTCACCAATCTTTCTTTTTCCAGCTTTCCCACAATCTCCCATAAGGACTTCATGAAAATTACACTTCTAATAAGCCTTTAAACATTTAATATATTGCTTTTACTAATTACTCACCATCAGCCCTATCTCTCACTTGATCTCTCTCTCTCTCTCTCTCTCTCTCCATCCCTCCCTCTCTCTCTCTCTCTCCAGTAGTAAAGTATAAAATCTACTCATTCCAAGAGATATACCGTAGGTACTGTACTACTGTCTGTCTGGGAGTGTCATCTGAAGAAACACTCTTTGTCATGATCCTTACTTTCTGAAATATTATTTTCCCAGATCCCAGACTTGCTCCAATTCTGTTGACCTTTGGTAAGGTCTTGAAGATCTGGTTTTGTTGTTGCACCTGGGGCCCTAGATATGCTAATTATTGTTAGCTGTAGTGCACATTGTTTATTACTTTGTTATAAAGTTTTTAATCTTGTTTTTATTCATTATTAGCTGCCCAGAATCACAGGTTTAAGACGGACAGACAGACAGACAGACAAACTGACTGACTGACTGACTGGGTGGGTGGATGGATGGATGTAAACATACATAAACAAGTATATGCGATTTTGGCTTTTTATTTGATCCAACTTGCTTGTTAGGCAATTTATTAAAAATCTAACCAAAGGAATGAATGACATCTGTTTAGTTGCCAGACATTTTGCCCTGTTTGCAAGGTTAGAGTCACGTGACAGAAAGCTTAGGAGGATCACCACTAAGTCCAGTTAGGTATGAGGCTTAGGCCATTTTAAATTTTCTGAATAATAATTTTAGTGAAACTGTGTTAAACATGTACATTGCACCAAATAAGAATTTGGGCTGGACCTTGTTGTTTATGTTTCTCTTTGAACAAAATGAGATTTCCTTAAAAGTCAAAGTCCATCTAATCAGGCTATTAATAATCATGTTTTAACTCATTTTTCTTTTTTTAAATTTTTTATTTTTAAAAAGAAAAAGCGAAAACAATCATGTTTTGTGACTCAAGTTACAATGGCATTGAAAAAAGTTTATACTTTTA
This sequence comes from Laticauda laticaudata, assembly GCA_004320025.1. Taxonomy (NCBI): domain Eukaryota; kingdom Metazoa; phylum Chordata; class Lepidosauria; order Squamata; family Elapidae; genus Laticauda; species Laticauda laticaudata. The sequence continues at coordinate 50,129 of BHFT01028741.1, forward strand.
TAAACGGTTACTTTATAAGCATTGCAGTGTCCCCATGATCACATGATCACGATTTGGATGCTTAATGAACATGTAAAAAAAGTTTGCAAAAAAATCAGGTGTGGTCACATGGTGTCTCATTGCTTAACAACAAATTTTATGGTCTCTGTTGCGGTTGTAAATTGAGGTTTACCTGTAATGGTATAGCATTGCCATTGGAAACCTCTTGAAAGCAGTGACTGTATATTTTATTATTTTAATGACCTGGAGGAGTAGGTTAAGAAAGATGCTTAATTTTGACTAAGTACAACCTTACATAATGAGTGCTTCAGTACGAGGAAGCTGCTTTTAAATGAAAAGAAGGGTTAGACATTCTTAAGTGGTACACTTACAAATTTAAAAAAAGAGGAGGGGGGATAATTTGAGGAAAGAAGTTAATTTTAGAGAGCAAATGTCTTTTTAAACAGGAAAGCAGATTTTGTAAAAAGTGCTAAATGTTGAATGATGCAGAATCAGATAACTGTTTTTGTGGCTCATTTAACTTTTGTCACACAATATTCCGTGCAATGACTGCAGTGCTTCTCTCCTAATTCATTCCTGGAAGATGACACATTAATATACAACATTATTCTGCCATGATGAGAAAGTGTTTCCCACTATGAAAAATGAAGCCACTCTCAAACTTGTCAAAACAAGTATGAGTTTCTAAAATGGATTGAGTATTTTGACTTTGAAATTCTTGTGGCAAAGATAAAAGTAAATTTTAACAAATGCAAGAGAGTTAATTGATATAAGGAGGAAGGGAAGCAGATGGACACTACTTAGGTATCAGTTAAAAACTGATCACTATCAATGTATGCTATATCCTGATAATGGTAGATATTATTGTACTGAAAAAAATAGATTGCGCTTTCTTTATATCATTCAAGGGAAATTACAAAAATTGTAGTGTTTGAAGACTCCAATATATAGTTTAGAAAAGCAAATACTAAGAGGATAGCAGTCTATAAATATCTGAGGAAAGTCTAAGGAGAACTTCAGACAAAATTGTTTTTTGTAAGGTAATAGATAGAAATTGCAGATAAGTCCAAATTACTTGAACAAAAATCAGATTGGTAAAGTTTTCATGATAGAGAAGTTTTTTAAAAAAAATTATGGGAGGATATAATCTGGATATGTTCTATGTTCTGTCTGTATTAAGGGAACCTGTGACACAATCTCATTGTGTTCCAACTTTAGCAGGTTAATGTTGCTAACTTTACTTTCTTGCAGGTTTGCTCTGAGCAAGTGAATCTCAGTCCTTAGAAAACTTCACCTGCTACTTTCTTAATAGCTGTGCAGGCAGCAAACAGATTAAGAACCACAGCTGGGCTTGTTGTGCTTTTTAAATCTCCAGGGGATGATTAATTCAAGCCAGTGTAGTCAACTTTGTTTTCTGGCAGGTCTTCACTATGAGAGATGATATGCTGTCTTGGAAAAAGTCATGTAACTTTTAGAAACAGAATGAGGGTATGGTTGGGGTGAAGGTTTCAAATCAACCTTGGTTCCTGGAAACTGCCTGGACAAGCCCCTGCAGTTTTGTTGGCAAATTTTTGGGAAATAGTTTACCACTGCTGCTTTCTATTGCTAAGAGAGTGACTTGTCCAAAGTTCCCAGCTGCCTTTGTGCCATAAGGCATTACTCACAGTCTCCCACTTTCTAACCTGGAGCCTTGATGCCTATGCCAAGTTGGCTTTTGTGGGCACAATTGATTCAGCGTATTTGTTAGATTTCACATGAAATTGAAATGAAATGGACAAAACTGATGATTGTTTTTTCTTAGTAAGAAAGATCACGAAAGTGCATGTGCTCTGCTGACTAAACCTGAATTTCCATTATTGATCACCCTGGCAATAGCTGAAACAGACTCTACAATTGTTTACTATAAATTGATGGATGGTTTTATAATGCCAGATCGTCCTGATGGCAAGCAAGGGAAAAAGAAGAGAAAGAGGCTGTTGAGATGAAAGGGAAGCGGATAAGGATTCTCTGGACTCTTCTAATGTAAATCAGTTTGGCATTAACAGGGGCAGCTGGGAGTTTGAACATTTGTTCAAAAATCCCCACTAAAGCTTGAAAATTGGCAAAATATCCAAGTCTGTCTCTTGTAATTGTATAATGTTGTAGACAAATTCTAGACTCTGTCCTCTATTCACGAGTAACATCAAAATTGTAGCTGTATTTCAAAAAGCCAGCCTTTGGGATAAAAGAGAATTTTACCTTTTATTTCTGATAAAACAATTGCCTTATGAAGATGCTTACTTTTATAAATAAAAGGCCTGCTTTTTTTCAATGAATTTTTTTACATGAATTACAATTATTCATAGCCCCTTCTGTATTAAATTGCTTAATTGTAGGCGAAGAAAGAATTGTGCAACAAAGTTTATTCACCAGGAAAACTTCACTTACTGGAGTCAATACTGTTTCCAATATTCCCAATACTATGAATTACTATGGGTAATTCTCAACCTACTACGGATCCAAAAAAGATAATCTAGATTCTAATGGTCACCCACCTTGGGTTATGTGACTGCATTTTGGGTACTTAGCAATTGACCCACAATTATGGTTGTTGTAGCATCCCAAAGTCATGTGACTATGATTTACAAAGTTTTCTGTTGGAAACTGCCAGTTCACTTAATGACTGCTGCAGTAAAAGATCATAAATTAGATGCAGTCACATGATGACCCACTTAACAACCAACAGGACTTATGACTCCAATTACAGAGTCAGCTATGGTTATGCACCTGTATTATACTTATGTTACACAAGGCAGAATGGAATGGAATGGCCACCTCATAACTGATGATGAAATAAGTTTTCAGAGAGTTCTTCATTTAATTACAGAATGATGATATCCAACACATTTTAGGGGTCTTTGGGGATTCTAGCTGTTCTCTTACAAGTTCTGCATAAGAAATTCTCTCTGTGTTCAAAATCTGTTAAATCTGTTAATGTGGTTAAGGACCACACAAGCACATTTCCAAGCATAAAGATTACTTTTGAGTTCAGAAGCAGGATGTGAAAGAACTACACTGAGCTCAGGGACTGGAATTCATTTTCTCAACTGTATGTATTCTTAGTTAACCAATGCTGAGCTGCAAAAAAACGAAAACAAAATAACAAAACAGAAGACCATTAGATACGCAAAGAATTAAGCATTTTCTGTGTTCCATTGTTCCCACCTGGCACTCATTGTGGATTTTTGCATCTCAGAACTAGCAGCCCTAATCTGTATAATTTTTTTTCAGCAGAACTACAGTTGGTTTATTTAGAAACAAGATTGGTTTTAATAAGACCTACTCTCTAGGATTGAAGGTTATTTGATTTAATTGACAGATAAACAAAAATGTATGAAATTACTCATTACTCTAGCAATTTTTATCAGTGACATTTTTAAAAAAAAAAAATAAGCAAGCCTATTCATCCTTTTGCATCTATTTTTTTAAAGTTCCTTTATCTCAGCTGATTATTTCAGAAAGTGTCCTTCTAATCTAAAGCATACTAAAACATATGAAGAACAGCTGCAGGATTTGGGTTTGGCTGGTCTGAAGAAAAGAAGAATTAGGGGTGACATGATAGCAATATTCCAGTATTTGAGGGGCTGCCACAAAAAGGAGGGAGTCAAATTATTTTCCAAAGCACCAGAGGACAGGATAAGAAATCATGATTGGAAACTAATCAAAGAGAGAAGCAACCTGGAATTAAGGAGAAACTTCCTAATAGTGAGGACAATTAATCAGTGGAACAGCTTGCCTCCAGAAATCGTGGGCACTCCATCACTGGATGTTTTTAAGAAGAGTAGACAGTCACTTATCTAAAATGGCATAGATTTTCTTGCTCGAGCAGGGAGTTGGACTCAAAGACCTCCAAAGTCCTTCCAGTTCATTCTATTCTAAATCTTGCCACCAGATAAGGACAGAAAAATACTTATTTGGCTAATTAATTTGATCTTTACTGATAACAGAACTCTTAGCCAGGAAAAAAAAAATATCAGAGGATATTCCGTTAGAGTTTAATAATGCAATTTTAAACAATATCTGTTGGGAAGTAGATAAATCCCATTGTGTTTGGTGGGACTGATGCCAGCTAAGTGTCCGCACAATTTTAGCCTCAAATTGTCTCATTCTGATAGGCAATTCTATGTAATTAACTTATCACTTAGTTCTCGGTCTGCTGTTGTTTACAAGAATGGCTTACAATAAGCATTTGAACAGACAATAATGAACAAAAAAGTAAAGACTCTCTATTATAATATACAAATGTAAGTAACTCTATAAAAAGTAATCACCACAGCTAAGCATTTGAAAAGCTGCTTGTCTATAGGTGAGGCTTCTATGCGCTCTACATTTTGTCCCATTGACTTTAGTGGATGACTCGATGAATGTTATCTAGAGCTGGGATCTCCAACCTTGGCAACTTCAAGACTTGTGGACTTCAACTCCCAGAATTCCTCAGCCAGCACGACTCAGGAAGATAACAGATGCTTAAGGCTCCTATATGAGTCCAAATGAATGAGTCCAAGAATTTATAATGCAGACTAGGGTGAAGAGATTTTATACAGTATTTTATGGAACTACTTTGCTTTTTAGCAGAATCCTGAGTTCTAACCCAGATAGGTAAAAATATTTTTAGAGATGCAGTGTTCTGAGTTCAGGGATTGAGAATGGATGGCCTTAACTAACAAAAAAAAAATCATAATTATTCCATATAAAAACCTTCTCTTAGCTTCCCCTTTGACAACTTCCTCAATTCAACATTAGAACTGGAAGTGGGGAGTAATATTTTGTTACTACTATTATTAACACATTGATGATTAGTGAAAATCATTCTGCTCATATTCTACACCTCTCTGACTTACAATGTACAGAGTGTGGTATCTTCACTTGTTTTGCATCCTATTTGAATTCCAGATCCTGGTATGAAGAGCCTAAGCAATGAAGATGTTCTAGGTGATTACTTCAAAAAAATCTCACAATCTGTATAAGATGTTTTAAAATTACATCGCTGCTCTATTATAAATGTCATTTTCTTTGATGTTAGACTCTGATCTTTCAGTGCCTCCTACGTCAGCCGGTTGGTTCTTTTCTAAATGTCTCCAGATGGTGCTTTAAGCCTTTAGGGATTGTGTTGTGGGTTATTTTTAGAAGATTCCTGCCCTCCGTCTGCCCAAACCAGCAAGCTTGAAGCATCTTCCCATTTTTAAAAAATTATCCTGATTTACCTTTTATCCGTTCTTCATCCCATCCTTTTTCTCTCTCCCTTTAATTCCTGTCTCACATGTTTGTGTACACACACAGACATGCACACACATGTTATAGCTCAGCTCCATTTGAAAAATAAATCCATGGATGGCCACTTAAACATATGAAAGTTACATATACCAAACTGAGCTACTAGAAATTAATTAATGCTGTATTTCTTTAGAAGTAAAACTCAACATACGAGTGGTCATTTAACTACCATTCAAAGTTATCACTGACTTTTTAAAAACTAGTTATGTCTCATCCTTGAAGTTATAACAGAATAACAGAGTTGGAAGGGACCTTGTAGGTCTTTTAGTCCAACTTCCTGTCAGGCAGGAAACCCTGTACCATTTCAGACTGTTTTGTCTGGAAAAACACGAGGTAGACTGGGTTCCAACAGCAAAGTCTTTATTTCATAGCAGTAGTTGAGAAAAGGAACGTTGGCGTGGCTCATAGCCGCCCCAGTCTTTTATACTTTTTTTCCTGACGGCTTGTAGCCAAATGACATTTGTTTGAGTTTGCCGCCTCCCGCGGCTTCAGGGATTGGTTCCTTTTGAACCAATCCCTTTTAGTTTTAAACAACCAATCAGAATGTATTATTTGGAACCAGCTATTTCCATACAGAAACACCCTCCCCTCTTAGTCAGTCCTACGCGTGGACGTAGTCTCGTAAGTAGGCGGGGCTCTTCTTTTGACTCGACTGGACCTGCGCGGTTCATTCTTGTTCGTGTGCCTTCGACCGGTTCGGATGGTGTTGTCGTTTCTTTCTGTTCTTCTCCCTGGAACCGTCTGGAAGGGCGAGCCGCAATTATGCTGCCGCCTGAGTCGCTCAGGCCGGCGCTTTGCCGCTCCCTCCCGTTCTCCGGGCAGGTTGAGCTGGCTTGGCGAGCCTCCTTCGGTGGACTCTTCTCGCAACTTTCCTCCAAACAGTGAGTCTCCATTTTGCTCTTTTTGGCTGATTTGCTTTTTGGCATTGGTTTTAAAAGGTTCTTTATTTATTTTTCGCTGTTTCCCCCCCTCTTTGGTTTGAATTTCGTGCGTTTTTGTAATTGCTTGGTTGTGTTTTATCATTTCGTTCTAAATTTCGGGACTGGAGCTGGTCAATGTGCCGCTTCCACTCCCTGCCATCGTCTACCGTTAATCGGTAAGACTGGGGCCTGTTATGTCTGTAACTTGTCCCGGTAACCATAATGGGTCCCCAGTAAAATTTTTTGCATAAACCAAATCACCAATTTTGAAACTCCTGAATCGTGTAGAGGAGTCAGGGGGGTTTTCAGGTGTGAAGTTTGGATGTAGCCGGTCCTAGGTGCGAATCTAAGTTTTCCCCATCAGTATTCAGATGGGGTTTTGTTTGGTTGTGGTACTTGGTGTTATATGTTGGAGGGTGAGTAGCCGGGTTTATTTTGCTTTGGACGTCCCCAGTGTCCATCTTTTCAAAACCCTCCTGGGTAAACCTGACCATCTCTTTCAGCCCGAACGTTTGCAGCCGGATGGGCCGACGCTGTGAGGGCATGTCTTATACCTAGGGAGGCTAGGTATTGTTCGAATGAAGGCTGGTTACTTGTGGTCCATTATCGGACACTAGTATGTCCGGCAGGCATGGGTTGCAAAAAAGGTTTGTCTAATTCCCCTTATACCATTTCTGTTGTCGTTGATGGCATGATTTTAACCTCTAGCCAATTGGAGTATGCGTCCACGACAATCAGAAACGTGTGTCCCTGGTAGGGCCCGCAAAATCTATATGGATCCGCGACCAGGGGCCCCCTTGGAACTTCCCGTCCCTTATAGTGTCTTGGAGGAGATGGTCTGACTCTCTGTGGCATTTGTTGCACGAGTTTACCAATATTCAATGTCCTTATCAATGGCCCGGCCACCAGACATAACTCCTCGCAAGGCTTTTCATTTTAAACCAATTCCCGGTGTCCCTCATGCAGCATACCAAGTACCCTGGTTGCAATTTGTTTGGAATAATTAACCTGCTCACCCCACAGTAAAACACCCTTTTCTATCGAGAGTTCGGTTTGTCTGGTCCGGAAGGGTTTAAAAGTCTCGGTTTTTTGATTTTCCCGGCCAGCCCTACCTACCCAGTTACGTACGCGGGCAGTCAGTGGGTCTTTTGCAGTGGCTCTGGCGACATCATTCGCAGAGATGGGCAAATCGGGGCAGGTCTCTATCTGTAGGGCAAGTCATCGTTGGTGCAGGGTCTTCTTCCGTTGCTGGCAATGGTGCTCTGCTCAAAGTGTCCGCATGGGAATTTGTTTCCCTGGCTGGTGTATTAGGGGTATGAATAGCGCCCTCTAGGGAACTCACCACCTAAGTCAATTCCTTGGAGAACAGGAATTTGGTGTGGGCTGTTTCCCGCACAAAATTCCAAGTAGCGGTTTTGTGGCTGGTGAACAATTTGAAAAGCCCGCCCTATAACAAGGTATTCGTGAAAATGCTTTAACCCAGCGACAATTGCTAAACTTTCTGTCCAGTTGGCTGAGTTCCGCTACGGCTTTTGACAGAGATTTTGAATTAGTACGCGATGGCGGCCTCATCTTCCAGTCCGGGAAATTGGTGGCTCAGGAATGGCTCCGACTCGAAATTGGTGAAGCGTCACAGTCACTCTCAATTGGTAGCGTGTCGCTAAATTGACTGAGAATGGTGTTCGAAGTTAGCAAGTTTTTAAATTTGTTTTGAAAGGCTTTTTTTTCTTTGTAATCCCCCAAGTCCAAATTGCTTTCTTGTCCAGTAAGCCGTGTAAGCGTTCTGCTATTGTACTTATTTTGGTAGAAAACATTATAAAAATTTTATCAGACCAGGGAATGCTGTAACTCGCTTTTGTTCTTGGTTCTGGTGCGTCTTTATGGCTTTAGTTTTCCCTTTTCGGTGGGTGTGTATAACCCGCCTCCGTTCTATTAATAGCCCAGAATTGGATGCTCTTTTACCAAGTGCTAAGCACTTTCTTTTTTTTACTTTTAATCCAGCTTCCATGAATTTATTAGTAGCAATTTTTAAGTCTAATGTTTTTAGTTGGTTTTCGTTTTTTTGCTCAGAGATTTAGGTACGTCGTTGAAATATGGTAAATCCTTGTATGCCGTTTAGGAGGCGTTCCATTAGGCTTTGAAAAATGGCCTGGTGCCCACACTTGAACTCCAAATTGGAGGCCTCTTACATCTGAATGCCCTTTGTGTGTAACTATGGTCTGTGACTCTGCTTTCGGGGTCTATGGAAGTTGTTGATATCTTGTTGCCAGGCCAAGTTTGAAAGCAAAAAAATTTTCCACCCCCCAGGGAATGTAGCAAGTGCTGGACTACTGGCACCGGTATCGCGCTCTGTTGTAAGTGCGTGGTTCAGGGTAGCCTGTAGTCACCACAGGATTTCCGAATTGACCCATCAGGCTTAATAGGTGTGACTCCATAGGTTTAACCATTTGGCATGGTCCACAGGCCTCTAGCACCCCCTGAGCTACTAGTTTATATTAGCTGTTCTCAAAAGTCTTTGCTTTAAAGCAAACGGGATCCGCACTGGCTTTTTAAGTCTTTTGGGGTACTGGGGGTTAGACTGAAAGGAAATATAGAAATTCATAAGTTCTCATAAAATCTCAGAAAATTGAGGACTACTTGTATCCACCTGCCTTGTGTTTGCCCATTAGTATCAAGATGTAGAGGACTGTGCTTCACATCAATGTATTATAATCCTTCTTCAACCTTAGAAATTGGGAAATCATTGAATATTTAATACATAATATATAATACATAATATGCTTCTCTTCCAACCCTCCATCTTTCTCTGAAACATTTTTTTTTAAAAAGAGAGAAAATAGCTATGTGGCAACATATGAGTCATTGTTTTAACTATACGACTAGCCAGTAAATGCAACTTTTTCTTTGTAAGTCTATGGAGATTCTCTGTCATCCAGGTCCTGTTGTCCCCAAAGGGGGCTTTTTCAAGAGGCAAGTGGACTTTTCTGTTTTTTTTTGAAGACTTTTTCTTCTTATCAAGAAGCTTCTTCAGCTTTTCTTTGTAAAAGCCCCTGTCCACAACTGTACCAACGGATAGAAAAGAGGATGTAAAAATGATGAAAAACACTTGCATCAAGTTGGTTTAACGCGATGCTTCCGCTTTGGTACTCACTGAATACGTTTTGCTGCCTCTTTTATTCCATCCACAGCCATGCTATTGCACTTTCATCCGTCTAGAGGGTTTTGCGCTGCTCAAAAACTTTGCGCGGAAAATGGTATCCAATGTGTCCGTTTCTGCAATCCGCTAGGCATCCGCTTATAGGCATCTGTTTTTGCATCCGTTACGCTCGCTATAAATCACTATGCATCAGCCTACGCATTCCGCGACAACTCAATCCGCTCTCAGCGTAACAGATGCAGGGAGAAGCGGAAGCGGACAAGCGGAATGCGGATTGCAGATGGATGAAGAATGGATGAATAGGAGATGCAGCTCGCAAAGAAACATGTTAAAGGAAAAAACGTCCGCAGAGGGGACCTATCTCAGATATATTAAGGATTCTAGAGGATGCCTAGAGGATTGCAAAGGGGACACATAGTGGGAAAACCTATATGCCTATATAAAAGGGGGAGCAAAAACTCACCCTGGATTCTCACTTTCAGACCTAGCAGCCCTGCGTGTGCAGACCTCTGCAAGTCTTCTCTGGATCTTGCTTTCCCACAGCATCCAGTCATGTCCACCATGGATCTGTAACAAAGTCCTTTTGGCACCACCATCATTCTGCTAAACAGTGCTGAAGCCATCTACAGGCTCTTCTGACCTATTTACGGGAAGAAAAAGGAAGGCGGCAAGAAGCGGCTGGGTCCGAAATGGATGGGAGAAAAGAGCAGAATACTGGACTGTAACAAACAAGTGATGGTGCATGCTCAGGAACGAAGACACCGGGCGTTCCAGAACTTCATGAGATGCCTCCAGCCATTTGACGAAGTTGTCAGTGGCTTGAAGCACCCAGGTTGACCAAGCAGAGCACCAAATTCCACCCAGCCTGGACCCCTGGGCTCAAAGGGCACTCACTCTGCCCACCTGGCCTCAGGGACCACCTACGGAGCATGCAGTATGTGCTGGAGGTGCCACATCAACACCGATCAGCATTGTGGTCAGAGAAGTGTCAGAGCCATCAGTTGAAGAATACATGGAGGAGCTTCCGACAGTTGCCGCACCACTGGAAGAAAGTGCTGGATAGAAAGTTGCAGAGCAGTGGTATCAGAGGTGAACTTCCCACAGCACCATGGGAGCCATTCAAATGGGAAGCACTGCCTTGCAAAGCTCTCAGCCAGGTCAGGGTCCACTTTAATCACAACTACAAGGCTTCTTCCAGCATCATCCTCTTCAGCATGGTCGATGCTGACTGACAAGTTCAGTGTCATCGATGCTTCAGGCAGACAGTCATGTTCAGATGCCCAGGCCCATACAACGCCAGTGACCTCAAGGAGGGCTGGAACGCAACTCATCATGGCTTCCCAGATCCAGACCCCCTGCCTCAACGACACGCAAGGAAAATGGTTTTGTCCTTATTTCCATCATGGGGATGATGCCTTCCTCGTCAGAACCTACTCAATGAAGCCATACAACCTCCAGAGTGCCTCCCAGTGAAGAAGAGGATCTCAACACAAGGCTGTCCAGGGCAAGGCCGGGTGGTGGTAGACGCCTTTTGGCATCCTGGCCAATAGATTCCAGGTACTTCTCACCACCATGCAGCATCGCCCACAGACCTGTGAGGAGGGATCGTGGAAGCTTGCTGCATCCGCACAATCTCAAGCGCACAACCGCCTACCCAGTCTTGCAAACAGGGCTTGTGGACCTCCAACAAGGCAATGGGGACATGGAGCCTGGGGGAAATGGGGCGGCGAAACCTGCATAGTCCTGAAGGATGTGCAAGGCCCCAACAGAGCTTTCACGTCAAGGGAAGAAGCAGCGCAACCCCTGAAACACTGGGTACAGACTCCAGCTGGAACGGTGGAGTGCAAGACAGGATGAGTAGATTTTTCGAATGATCTTCCTTCAGCCTGTCCATCACATGATTTAGATTGGGTCCATGTATAGTTGGGGTGGCCTACAATGAACAATAGGATTTAATAAAGAGTTGTGTTTATGTTTGACATGTGTGGATCAATGGTTAAATTGTTATTGAAAATAAAAGGCCATAGGTGTGGCACCTGGGAGGGTGGACCATACAGTCCCACTATGCTTGCACTGGAGGTTATCTATCCATCAGCTATTACCCATCCCAAAGGTGAA